>JAHWFO010104177.1:160719-185846 GCA_023313115.1 Rhysida immarginata | reverse complement strand
TTTACGATTTTCCCCATTAAAAGGAGACTGACCACATTTAAATTTAACATTAATATCTATATCGTTTATAGACATTTATTTATATTATTAATATAAACCTCCCTGATTGGCTCCTCTCCTATATACAGGGTGTCCCAATGAACATGCCCAAAGGAAAAACTGAGTAGAGTATCTCAATACCTATGAGAATTACCCCCATGTATGTTATCCGAAATGTTACGATTATGGAGATATTAATGATTTTGTTAGTTAAAATGTGTACTTTCAGAAATGTATGCCGTTTCGTATTCTTTGGGCAGCTTAGTATTAAATCTTAAAAAATGGATAAATTGAATGTATAAAATTTTTCGGATATCAAATTTTATACATGCAATTTGTCCATTTTCTGAAATTTAATACTATGTTGTCCAAAGAAAACAATGGGGCGAATCAGCAAACTAATCTACGCGAGGGCACTGGTGTTCCATACGCTCTTTCAGTTAACTGCAAAAGCTTTGTTTGTGTTACGATATTCCTGTATTACATGTTTATGCCTTAAAATATCCCATCTCACTGTGATGTACATAAATGTAACAGCAAACTAGATGGACATCAGTTTCCTAAAGATCCATATTTAATAAAAAAATGGCAGATTGCTATTAAACGTTGCGATACAAATCGAAAATTGTGGAAGCCAAATGACCGTTCGATCGTATGCAAGTTGCATTTTACGCCGGATGATTATCACATTACTGAAAGTTTATTAGGTAAGCAAGCATATTACAATATTCAAATGACTATATTAAAGAAAAAAAATACTTGACTAGTAGCTTTTGTTATTGAGAAGACTTTTGAATGAGATGAGAATTTAAGATTAAATTTTCTTAATGATGATTACTGCATAGGCCTAAGCTCATTCTTAATAGTATATCTATTTCAGAAATAATAGAACTATTTAGCCGAGTATAGAAACCATTACAAACTAATTTATTGTGACGTTTTTCATATTTTCCCTTATGCAGGAGAAAAAAGAATTCTAAAGGCTGATGCTGTTCCATCCATATTTAGATTTAAGTCAGTTTCTCCACACTCTACTAAAAGAGCTCAAAGAGCTGAAAAGAGGCAAGCTTTAAAACAATTACAGTTTCATGAAGCTCCTGAAGCTGCAAATTTTGAAATTATTTCTTCTGTAATGAATGAAAATGTCTCTTCTGCCAGTGAATATGAGGTGACAGATGTGTTAACTAATGAAATCTCTTCAGTAGAGGCAGCAGTTCAGTGTTCTCTTTGTCTCCAACTCAAGCATTTGACATCAAAGCATTCGAAAACAATTCTAAAATAATTCATTATTACACAGGATTCAACAATGATGATCACTTCGTATTTTTTTTTTTAATGTACTGGGCCCAGCTGCATATCATTTTAACTACCAGTGTGCCTCATTATCATGTCTAAAGCAACTCTTTCTTAGTTAACCATAACTCGTTTTTAACGAAATTCATGGGACATAAAATCATTTCGTTTTATCCTGAATTCGCTATACACCATAACTCGTTTATAATGAAATTCACGTGGACAAAGAATTTTTTTGTTATAAACGGTATATGGTATGAAAAAATTTATTAAAAACAGATTTTTGTTTTTAAAAAATTTTATTCACTATTAGGTTGAAAAAAATCTGTTATCGAACTTTGCCCACATTTTGTAATAAGTGTTTTGTTCAGGTAATCAAAAATCAATGTTCTTGTCTACTTCTAAATAGTCTTTAAATGAGATCGTTTGCTAACATTTCTCTATGTGCACTTCTGTTTCGAAGAATCTCTCATTCCTCTGCTCTTTCAAAGTCTTCCTCGTCCTCCTCTGGCTCTTCTGTAGGATTGTCCTTTGAAATTAACGCTTTCTGGAAGCAGTTTGGTATGATTTTTTTCGGCAGCCGTTGCCATGTTCAAAATTGCCTAAAACGGTCCATTTTTTTCCATTTGTCCTTCTTGTCAACAGCATGAATCATGTCGCGCTCTAGCTGTTTTCGAAAGAGGGTTTTTAAAGAATAAAACACCCCTACTCAAGGGGTTGCAAGTGGGAAGTTGCTTTTGAAATGGGAAAAGCATCTTACCGTTATTTTGATGAATTGAGGTTTGCTGAACGAAATTGTGGTGATTTCAGGTGTGCAGTGTGCTGTAGTGAATTCAAAGCATAGAGTTCAGGGTTAATGTAGCAGTTACTGACCAATGGTGCTGTGGTTGTTCACTTATGCTTAAGAGAGTGCTCCACTTAAGAGTCGTGCAAAACTTGAATGTGATTTTTTAGATGTCATTCTTTGTAAAAATATTCTCGACTTTTCTGGTGAAAATTCTTTCATTATAACCGAATTTTCTTAATAAATTCTTCGTTATATCAGAGCAATTTGACATGTAAATTACATTGGTGGGGTCAGGCCGGAGAAAATTTTCGTTTTAGTGTAATTTCGCTGTAAACGAGTTTGTTATAAATGGATTATGGTGTATAACAAAATTAGGACAAGTGAAAGATGATTTAGAACTGGCTTTTCTTTTTGGCATCAACAAAAGTCCTGTTCAAACTACTGTATATTTACAACTTTGCTTAATTTTATGTACTTTCAATTAAAAGAAATAAATATTTGGCCATCAAAAGAAGTAATTTTGCAACATATGCCCCATGTGTTTGGTAATCAGTTTATTTTTACACCTATCATCATTGATTAATGTACTAGCCCAATCTGCTACTTTCTTTTCTACAAAAACCGTAACACACTCAAATGTGTAGCTGGATGTCCCCCCCCAAAGGTCTAATAACTTATGTGCCAGATTGTTATGGAGGCAACACTAGTGACAGACAAATTATAGAACGTTCAACCTTACTAAAAGAAGAAATGTTAAACAATGGAGATTCCATCATGGCTGACAGTGGAATTATGGTCCAGGATTTGTTTACTCCTCATAATGTGCAAATAAATATGCCAAATAAGTTAAAAGGTAAATCATACCTGGAACCTGTAGAAGTAATTAAAGATAGAAAAATTGCATCCAAGAAGATTCACATTGAACGACTTATTGGTTTAACCAAAGTAAAGACATTGAAGAAAGAACTGCCTAATATAAAGTGTGTTTCGAAGGAGCGAATTGTTTGTTTGTTGTATGCATTCAAACTTTAGAAATTCGATTGTTAAAAAATTGGCATAATAAAAAAATTTATGCATTAAATATCGGTTGTTCTATTTGCATTTTTATTATCGCATATTCCATTGCATTTTTGATTGGTATTTTCTCGAAGTGTATAATACAACTTAAGAAGATGGGTACCAATTTTTTCTATTAAAATGGTGCATTTTTCAATATTGATATTAGGCCTATACATCTATTGTTAAGTTGAATTTAGTGAAGGTTATTTGGATTTTTACAACAAACAACTGAAATTGATGTAAAAAAAAAAATGGTTTAATATCTAAAATCATTACATTTTTATCACTTGCAAGCCTTTATACACTCTGTAAAAATAATTATAAAATGATGTTAGCTTAACAGGGTTTGTTTTAGGGAGAATAATTATTGAGTCTCCCGGACCCCATGTATTTCAGTTATTGGGTCCCCTCTTATTTATTTAGCGTACTCTTTCAAAAAAAATCACATTCATTACTAATATTTTCTTCTACTCTTTCAGTGCCGGTTGAATTATTACTAGTAACCGAAGGTGAATCGAATGAAACTTTTCCTTGACTAAAAATTCCGTCATTACTCTAGGCCTCTTACAAGCCTTGCTGTCAGGAATTTCACGTTCACTCTGCTTTTATGTCGAAAAAACCTTGGCTATGATGTCAGTGATCACATGTTACGTCTTAGCCAATTAACAATTAAAAATCGCACCAATCATAGGGAATTTTACAAGCTAACTTGACCAGACAAGAAATCCGTGATATAAATTTAGTGTCTTCCCGGACGCTTAAAAAATTCAAAATGCATCCAACTGATAAGTATTAGCGTAATTTACGCTAAATTTAGCGTTAACGTCAACCCTGGCTTAAGTATCATTGATAATTTTACAAAATTCTCATGAAGAGGAATTTTTTGTATATAAAAGTCAATAAATGTAAATACACATACAATAAAATAGCAGTATCTCCTCTTGCTGATAAACATCTGTCCTTGTATTTGATAAAAGTAATTGGAATTTTCTTTTAATGCAATTACTCCTTTTTCTTTATAATATAGATAAAGGAAAAATTTATCCGGCTTAATTGTTTCGTTGCGCCCACTGTACGGACATTTAATTTCAACGATGACATTGTCATCGATGATGCCGTCTGGGGTTGCACCTAAGAAAAGGAAAATCAGGTAATCAGGTAAAATAAAAAGCCCAGCTTTTTTAATCTTTTAATTTTAAAAACATTCTCAAATTTGAGATTGGCACTGGCCTTGTACCTCTACCCATGGCAAATTGCAAGGGCAAAAATTTTAAGTTTGGTATCTATTGCTTGGCGTAACTTGAATATGTTTCGACGATTTGTTGCCTTGCAAATTTAGCCAAATCTTGAAGCAGTTAACCAAAAACTCTCTTTCGGAAAACCAGAGATCACATTTGGATTGCATTTTAGTGGACCTTTCAATACGTGCTGCTTTTTCATCTGTTACCTAAAAATAAATGAATACATTACTTAAACATAAAGTACTTTATATTATTTTAAAGCAGTTATTAAGTACAGCTACTGAAAAATTCTTGATCTGAGGTAAGAATAAATTGAATTATAGTATTCAAAAGAATTCATTATAATGTTATATATAAATTAAATTTTAACGTATTACATAAATTACTTGTTGAGATAAATGAGTTTGATAAATGTTGGTCTTCACTGTTTTAAATTATATATCGCTATAAAGGTGAAAACAAATGTATAATTATAGGCATTGATCAACCCAATATACAGTGAAAGGATGCAATAAATAATGATGATCAGTGACAGCAGCTTCAAGATCTGCTTTAGGATGTAAGTAGTGCATTGTGATGTCTTCAGTGGATACAGAATAGTGATTATACACCATATTTTGGACAAAATCTGGATATCCAGGCATTTTAATAAATTTCCTAGGACGAGGATCAGAAAGGTTTTCAGTGTTCCTATTTAGTGATTTTTTTAGGCAATATGTATAACCGGGTGCTCCAGTGGAAACACCGGAAGTAGCCCTAAAAATGGGACCTCCCAAAATACCGGAAGTAGTCCCAACAGCGAGACTTGCCAAAATACCGGAAGTAGATTTTGCCAGGTAATGCTTGAAATTTAATACAGAACCTAGATAAAAATACAAAGAGAACATATGAAAGTACATTCAACATTTTGTTGGACACGGAACCATAGGGTAACAGAGCTTTTCAATGCTCTGTACCGGAAGTATTAATCACGTGGCTGCGAACGACAGGAAACACGTGATCGTTGCACACGGCTCTAGAGGAGGGAGGCGTTTAAGTAAAGAAATTTGTTTGTACAGATTAGTATCTATTGCTGACTACTGTTTTAAAAAATGCCGGGCGCAACGAAAAATGGCCGGGTGCAACGAAAAATGGCCGGGCGCAGCGCCAGGCTAAAAACGCCTAGAAAAATCACTACCTATTGGTTGGAAGTTCATATGCTTTCACTGGTGATCCAGAATAGCTATGTCAGGGTTTATGAAATGACTGTAGTTTCTCAGTGCAACATTTTTTTTTATTTTAAGATTTTCATCTTTAAAGAAATGCTCAATAACAAGAAGAGCAACAGCTATGTGCTTACAGGTACTCACAGTGACTGTTAATTATAGTGTCTTCATTTAGCTTTATTTTAACAGTATCAGGTTGTTGCAAAAGTTTTCTCCGGATTTTTATTCCAACACAAAAACCTCATTTTATTGAATGACAGATTCAGCTCATGCAGATGCTGGGCAGTGGTTGAAAAGTGAACCTTGAACTGTTCTGCGAGTTCCCTGTTTTTACATTGTGATGACAGTGAAATCATGATTGGCCGACCAGAGGAGGTGCATCTTGAAACGTGCTATCTCTGCGTCTGAACTGGCGATACCATTCTTCTATTGTACGTAAACTAGCAGTGCCATCACCTAAACGTTGGCAAATGTTTCGGTGACATTGCGCTGCACTGATCTTTCCAGAATACTCGTAGAAGATTATTGCTCGAATGTGCTCGTGTGAAAGGTCCATTTCAGACCGTTGATGGCACTCACAGATGTATAGTCAGAAAGTTGATTCTTGGATGTAATATAGCAAAGATATTCAGGAATCGACTGCAATAATTTGTTTGAAAACATATGAACACCCCCCTTGGAAAATGAGCCCTTCTTGGGCATGGGTTCTAGAACCGGAAGAAACTTTTACAACAACCTGATATATGTGACCTTAAAAGAAATGAAACAAAGAAGTATTATAAGAAAATACTTTTCCAACAATAATACTGTATTTTTTCGAATATAGGCCGCGGCTCTAAACCCCCAAAAATCGAAAATTTCGGGAGTGCGGCCAAAAGTGAGTGCGGCCTGAAAAAAAATTTTTTTTCAGAAAAAATCATTTTCGATAATTTTGGATAGAACAAAAAAAAAAGATTGAACTACATCGTCTTAGCGTCCCACAGTATCTTAAATAGTAATTTAGATACCAGTTACATTGTTTATATAACCTTCTAAATTATTTTAATATATTTAATGAAACTTTTATAAATTTATTAATGAAATGTGTAAATAATTATAGTAATTTAATTTTAATGAGCGAGTATAACTTTTATTTCATCAGCGGCGGCCATGGCTCTATCAACGAAGTGCCGACCAATAGCGCGATAGAGCATTCTATGATTTGACTTTGGAGTAGAGTCGGCCAGCAGAAGGAATGAAATCGCCGACAATAGCTTTAACAAGTGAATTTCATAATAATTTATGAATGAAAATATATGTGACTGGTTAATTATTGTTCTGAAGGGTTAGAATATTAATTTCACTGTTAGAAAACGATCCAACAAAGGCTGGATAACTTAAAGCCATCAACTCAAATCAACCGTGTTTTTATCGGATTATTTTTACAGATCTACAATTGATTTACCTTTTCAAAAAGTATAAAATATAATAGAAGTTACTATAAAAAGATAGGAAGTAAATATAAAATATGTATTGACTATCGACCAAAAATCATTATACTTAACGACGTTATTGACGATACTCCTCATTTCAGTTGGGGAGGGGGGCGTATTAATAAATATAAAAAAAAAAAACTAACAACAATTCGACTCTATTTTACTATAAATTTTGTATAAAATAAGTACAATTGTCTTGTACGATAAATAGAGTTGAATTTCTTTCTTGGATTAATACTAAACATTAGCCCTTCCCCCCACCAAAAAAAAAAAAAAAAACTGCTCCCGATTTCAGAGTTGTAGAATGAGTATTTTTTTTTTTTTTAATAACTGAATAATTTTTGGTCGATAGCCAATACAACCCATCTATATTATGTCTATTTTCTCTTATATTTGCTTCCTATCTTTTTATAGGAAACTTCTATTATGTTTTATACTTTCTGAAAAGGTAATCGATTGTAGATCGGCAAAAATAATCCGATAAAAACACGGTCGATTTGAGTTGATGGCTTTAAATTATCCAGCCTTTGTTGAATCATTTTCTAACAGTGAAATTAATATTCTAACCCTTCAGAACAATAATTAACCAGTCACATATATTTTCATTTATAAATTATTATGAAATTCACTTGTTAAAGCTATTGTCGGTGATTTCATTCCTTCTGCTGGCCGACTCTACTCCAAGGTCGAATCTCATTGGCTACACTCCAAGGTGTTGTGATGTCATAGAATGCTCTATCGCGCTATTGGTCGGCACTTCGTTGATAGAGCCATGGCCGCTGCTGATGAAATAAAAGTTATACTCGCTCATTAAAATCAAATTACTATAATTATTTACACATTTCATTAATAAATTTATAAAAGTTTCATTAGATATATTAAAATAATTAGAAGATTATATAAATAATGGAACTGGTATCTAAATTACTATTTAAGATACTGTGGGACGCTAAAACGAAGTAGTTCGATCTTTTTGTAGACCCTAGAAGTTTGCGGCCTAAAGTGAATTGCGGCCTTTAAAAGGTTATTTTTTTTCCACCGTCAAATTTGCGGCTGCGGCCTAAAGTGAATGCGGCCAATATTCGAAAAAATATGGTACTTATAATTATTATTGTACTTTATGATATACTTCTTATTATTGTTTACTTAATATTTATTATTATGCAAAATTTCATGAGCTGCCTTATTTTTTAATTTTTTAATATCTGATGTATGTGATTATTGCATTAATATTTTTAATAAACAGTAATACATTTAATCTTCTAACACCATAACATTGCGGCTCTAACTATTCCATTTAAAAAAATGAGCGTTATCTTTAATTTGATGGCTCATGGCCTCGACTTTCAAAGAATCCATTAGCAGTTGCCCTCTTCGGAGGGCTCTGACCTCTTCTCTAATTATTCTTCCTTCCCTTTATCCAGAGGTGTTCCGGGTCGGGCAGTGAGTCAAAGTCCTCCGTTTCCCTCTCTCCCTCCACCATTCCTCTCTGAAAACCCTCGACACATCTTCTATCCGTTTCCCAACCTCTTTCTTTACTTTATCCTGCTATTGTTTCCTTGGTCTTTTTCCTTCTTCCTTCCTTTCCAATATTACCTTTGGGATTCTGTGGTCTTCCATCCTTTTTTACATGCCCAAACCAACTCATTCTAGTCTGTTCTATTTTCTCTCCTATCTTTTCCACGTTAGTCTGATTTCTTATCTCCTCATTCCTTATTTTGTCTCTTCTGGTCTTCTTCACCATAGTTCTGAGTATCTTCCGTGGCCTGGATTCTACTCTCCTCTTTTAGTGTTGTGGTCAACGTTGCTGCTCCGTATGTCAAGATTGGTACGAAGTAGATTTTGTATACAGCTTCCTTGTATTTTATAGGCATTTTGTCATCCCACAGCAGTCCTCTAATGCATTGGTAGAATCCTGCCACTTGCTGGGATCTTCTGCTGTTTTCTTTGCCAATTTTACCATTTTGAGCTATCATACTTCCTAAGTATCTGAAGCTATCCACAATCTCAATGGCTTTTCCATTTAATTTAATTATTCCTCTTCCATTTCTCTGCTCTCTTGTCATTGTCATGCTTTTATCCTTGCTCCGACCTCATGGTGTCTATTTTCACCCATACAGCCATTGAAATAATCTTGCAACATTCCTTTATCTATTAATGAAAGATTCTCCTTCATATCTTCAGTTAATTGTTAAAGCCATTAGAAGGCAAGTCCACCATTACAATATCAGGAACTATTATTTCTAGACCTTTAAAATTTTCATTTTTATTGTATGCTTTAATCTGTCGATGAAAACATAAAGAATAGTTAATGCTAATTTGAATCGAATATTATGACTTCTTGACTAAGTTGTATAATAATCATAACTCACCTTTGTATTAAATCGGCTTTTCAACCTTTAGTCATTGCATTTTGTTTTGTTAGCTCAGTTTTTAACTGAAAAACCGTCCATTTATCATAAGAAGCTGTAATGAAATCGCTGTTAAAATTTTACTGGAAGAGCGTATGTTACAGTGGCACCACTGTGTGAGTTTAGTTTGCTGGTTCGCTCCATTCCACTAACCAAATTTCTCAAAATGAAATGCATTCCCAAAAACTCATATTTTAACGAAATAAGGTAGAAGTTACTGACAAAATCACAAAATCGTTAATACCTCCATAATGGTAACATTTTGATTCTCATAGATATTTAGGTTTTCTACACACTTTTTCATTTTTGATGTGTACCGTTGGGACACCCTGTATAACGAGATCTTTTTCTTCACTCACTCACTCATTCACCTGCCAAATGATGGTAGCTTTTGCTACCGAAAATGTATGCAGGTATTTGATATTACCCTTTTATAATTTATGTATTACCTTTTTGTGGCTAAAAAGTTCTTTTTTATTCATTGTATTCTAGAAAAGAAGTTTGAAAAATACTCCTGATTAACTTGGTTAAATGCCTGTTTGTCTATGTGTAAGTGCTAGAATTGGGGAAAATATCTTACTAATACATGTTTCTTCTTTCGCAAACATAAGAATGAAACGTCTATTTTCAATAAATCCATTAATTTTTTAAAAAATATTTTAGTAATATGCAAGGACGAGCTGCATTATTATGATCGCCAACTAGTAACCAGAATAACTACAGTGTATAGCACAAACAGCAGCTAGACGATTGGATGAAAGCCAGTAAGATGCTGGAAAGTGTCCTCTGGTATTTGGAGCCCTGCACACAGCAACGTGTCTGACAACTACTGAAGGGAGCATAGTGGATTATTCATGGAAAGAACATGGTAGTCAAGGTGATCCCAAAGCTGCTTGGATTGGAGTTAGGTCTTGGGAATTAGCGGGCAAGGGAATTATTTGGAAGTTTTCGTTGTGCTCCTCTAACCATTTCTGGACAATTCCATATGACATATTGGAAAGACGTTCAACATGTTTGGGTGTATCTGGTCCGCAATACTGGACAATAACCACATCGGATGAGAGTGCCTTTCAGGGTGTCGCTAGATCCAGACAATGCTAAGAAAACATCCTAAATTTAAACACTGCCACCACCAGCTTGTATTCTCCCAATAATGATTGCAGGGCAATTCCTTTTGGAGATTTCCCACCAAATGTACATCCACTTGATGGAACAGAAACCTTATCGTAGAAGGTAGCCTTTTACCAATCTGAGAGAATGACTTGGTATTGCAATCCCAAATGGTAGTGCACTATCCTGAGTTTCTGTAATGTTGATTTCTATTTGGTTACAGACGGGAACAATAACCATTTGCACAAATTTTGGTAATAAATGTACTTTAAGTTTAGGTTTTGGTAATAAATTCTTTAAGGTGTTGGCTTTCGTTTCCTTATATACTACAACCATCCTAAGAAGAATACTCAGTGTCAGTTGAATTGAATTGACCTTCAGTATTCTTCTTAGATAGTTGGAGTGTATGTTACTGTAGCCATTTTTGTTGCAACAGGATTCGTTGTACTGTCCTTTTCAACGCAATGTAAGATCATGCTGCATGAAACTCTATTATGGGTGCCTAACCAGCCTTGATCGTCAGGTTTTTTTACTCGATGATTTAATACAGTGGGAACACTTCAGTGAATACGAAAGGGGAGAGAGGCATAAATAGCTTTAATTAGGTGGGGAAATAAACACACATTGTCTAGGACGTGAAAACTATTTTTATTGCTGAACAGAGATAGTACAGTGCGTGCCGCTTAATGTGATCACTTTGGGACCAAGCCAAATTGATAACAATAGCCGAAGTTGAAAAAAGATGCATTGTGGGGGAAAGTAGCCATTGTGGGAACATTATATTACCTTGTACAGTCATTAAAAGTGAAACTTAAAATATTGATTGTAAAATTCTACAATAAAAAAATTTCTTTATTTTCTCTATCTTGAAAGAGTTATGAAATTTCCCTGGCCTTCCATATTGCTTAGAATGCAATATTTCCCTGGAATGCATTTGTCGTCGGTAGTGGGGTTTTAATGCTTTTATAATGCCCTGATCACATGGCTGTATTAACAATGTCGTATTTGCTGGTACGAATACTAATTTTATGTTTTTTAAAATTCATTTCATCATTTAACTAGTGTATCCATCGAAATCCTCTATTGATACTGTGCCTTAATTTGATTTAACTTCTTCAAACAGTGGTGCTAATCCGCTTAATAAATGCGGACAAATAATTAATTTAGCAAAATGTCAACAAAATTAGGTAAATGGTTGATAAAAGAGAAAAAAATTTACAGTACAAAAAAAACAGTCACTTTTCCTGTGAAAGCTGGGCGTCTTCACAGAAGAACACTGTGTGTACTAAATTCTGAATGACCTCTTACAGAGTTTATATATGCAGCGCTATTACTCGCCAGTGCCTATTGGTGTAGTTATTGTAAGTGAAGTTCAGGAAAGTTCCTACATTTAGGGAAAAATTTGATAACAATATCCAGTTGAGGAGAAGAGATTCGATTCAGTTTATGAGGGTTGAGCATGTGGCCATATTGGCTGATGGACAGCGTATAACATTCCATGGCCTAGCCATGGCATATACAACCATACGATGCACAGCAGAGAACTGTTTTATTTATAAGCATCCTTGACATTTTTATTGTTGTTAATAAGTGTTTAGTATAGTTAGTGCTGGCAGTGGTAATGATTTTATTTATTTTGTCCTTAATGTAGCATCTGGTAATAAAATGTTTTGGTTAAAATATTTAATTGTGTGGAAATCAATGCTTTCATCTCCTATATCAGTCCCGAACCCTTGATGATCTCACTCCCCTACAGTATCAGTTTGTGCTGAATATTGTCGTGCTTATTAGTGAAGGAGGGGGTCATCACATCTGGCACCCAAACAGGGACTGATAATCCGGAGTTTCTGGAATAACGAGGGAAAGCGTTGATTCCGATTGAGGCAAAGAATTATTGCTGAATTTTTTTATGCTTACAGGCTTAATAAAGGGGTTGAGGAGTGTTTAGTGTTTGGATGCTGCAGGTGAACGGGTCTATTTTGTTGTACTATTGTGGGTTGCTATAAAGTAGGGAGTGGATTTTAGAGTTATGCCTTAAGATGAAGGGGACAGGGGGGCAGCAGCCAAGCCTGAATTGGCTTTTTTCATGGGGGCGGTCCCCACATTTTCCAGGAAGGACGGTGGGATCAGCATCACTGCCTTCCTGGCAAGTGTGGAAGACATGGCCAAGATTGCCCACTGGACCTCCAAAGTTAAATGAACAGTGGTGCATTCTAAGCTAAAGGGGAATGCTGCCAATTGTGCTTTAGAGCTAGGGTTGTTTGACATCAACAACTACACTATATGATCACAAATATCCGGACACATGCACGTTTGCGCTCTAGCCACGATTTCATGGAAATCAATAGGGCGTTGCACATCCCTTTGCCCGAATCACAGCTTCCACCCTTCGGGGAAGACTTTCCACCAAATGTTGGTAGGTACTTTCCGGAATGTTCCTCCATTCCTCCCGAAGAGCGAGAATCAGTTCAGGTACAGAAGTTGGCCGATGTGATCTGGCCTGCAAGCGTCTTTCCAATTCATCCCACAGACTCTCTATAGGATTGAGGTCGGGACTTTGTGCCGGCCAACCCATTTCTTCGACCCCTGAGTCAGCAAACCACTGCTGTACACGCCTCGCTTTGTGGCACGGAGCATTGTCGTGTTGGTAGAGAAATGGCCCGTTTCCGAAAAATTGCCACAACGTTGGAAGTGCACAGTTGTCCAAAACATTCAGATAACGGTCGGAGCTCATGATTCCTTGCACAGGAACGAGCTGGCCCAGTCCGTACCATGAAAATGAGCCCCACACCATGACTCCTCCTCCTCCGAACTTGACTGTGGGCTCTGTGCACTCAGGTAAGAAGCGTTCTCCAGGTATGCGCCAAACCCAAACTCGTCCATCAGATTGCCAGAGTGTGTAGCGAGATTCGTCTGTCCACATTACACGTTTCCATTGGTCCATTGTCCAGTTTCTGTGGGCTTTGCACCACTCCAGACGTCGCTTGGCGTTGACCCTGCTGATGTGGGGCTTGTGGGCAGCAGCACGGCCATGGAATCCCATCGTGTGCAGTTCCCGACGAATTGTCATGGTACTGGCATCATTTGCAGAGGCGTTTCGAAACTCTGTGGCAATTTTTTCCGCCGAGGACTTCCGGTTGCTGCGGGTGACACGACGAAGCACTCGACGGTCTCTGTCCGTTAGTTTCTTGGGTCTACCGGTTCGTTGTTGAACTGTTGTTGATTCCCGGGTCTTCCATTTCATAATGACATCGCCTACTGTTGACTTGGGTATCTGAAGAAGGCTGGAAATGTCACGCACGGACTTGCCGCATAGGTGACATCTAACGATGGTTCCACGTTGGAACTCACTGAGCTCTGCCGAACGACCCATTCTTGCCAATGTCCAAGCAGAGTTGTGTATGAAGGTGTGGGAAGCTATTTAAATGATGTGCAAGTCATTATCATGTGACATTGGGCCAATCGATGATCTGTGAGGGGTGTCCGGATATTTTTGATCATATAGTGCAGTGTTTCTCAAACTTATTTCTATGAACGCCCCCTCAGCGTATACAAAATTTAGTAATCCCCCCCCCATATCCTAAGTTTCTGCCAATATGAAAGAGATAGTAAAAAATAAAAGTACTTATTAATGTATTTATATACAATATTTATTACATATTTTTATAAATAAGACTAATTATTAACATGTCAAATACTAACAATAACAATTTAAAACATGTACTGATCATTAAAAAATTTAATTTAATCGGAAATGAACATATTCAGTGAGAAGGATGAGGTTGATGCTGTAATATTAAATTTTCGGCATCAGGTTCAATACTCGTAAGTTGCAGCCATAAATCCCCGCGTTTCACGATATCCAAACGGTTTCTTTGCTTCGTCAAAAGGCTGACATACAGCACTAAAACCACGCTCTACTCAATAGAATGTTGGAAAGGCAATAATTAATTTTTTTGCTACTGTCCATAAAGAAGGATACCTGCCAGCTATTTTTTTCTGTAACCAAACTTCTTGATAAGAATTTCTAAATGTTGGTTTCAATTCGAGATAGTTTTGCAATTCAATTAATTCCTCTTCGATAAAATGTTCTACATCATAATCGTGATTTAAAAAAGGATTTATTATCCAATCCGGAACTTCCAAATCAAGTAAATCTGTAAATCTTTTCCTGATATCGTTATGCAATAAATCCAAATGGTTACAAAAAATTAAAATACGTTCATCAGATAACTTCTCCTTTTCTTCAAGTTCCATCAGTTTCGGGAATTGATAAAATTCACGTCGTCCAAAATTTCTCTTAAAAAATACCAATTTTGAAATAAATGTGGATATTTCGGATTTGGACCTAATCAGAGTAACATTTTAGATAAAGTAGTATCCAATGATGATTTAAATTCATTTTTAACATAAATTGCGATGCCGTTGCCCCGTTAATTTGGGCGGGAAATAGAATAGATTCGATAACCACTGAGTGATGGAAGAGAAGCGAAGAGAAGTCCAGGTCTCACAAGGGGAGGACCAGGTCTGTTAAGCTTGGATTTAACTTAAATTTAAATATGCTGTTACGCACCCCTCCCACTATTATATGGCATGGTAACTCATGCTAATGGGCATTAGTTTACGAGATATAATCATTTAAAGTTGGTTATCTAGATTATTGATGTATATTTACTTAACTCAGAGAGTATGATGTTTAAGTAGAATTTCTTCCCGGAAGGTTCATAAAGATATCAATGAAAAATATAGCTCCCCTAACGAAAGAAGGAAGTGGAAGTAGCGAGAGCCAGTCAATTTAAGCGCAAAAGTGATTGGTTTGGTTTATCTGGCTTCCAATGAACAATTCTGATTGGCTGTTGTGTTCGTTGCGCGAGCTATAATACCAGCCCCTGGATTCGAGTGAGAAGTATACGAGTGGTATGGATCATGCATCTTGTAAAGGGCATGTGTAATAAACCATTCTCAACTTCGTTTTAATTATTACGTTAGCTTATACAACTGAATCATAGCCATAGATTACAAGCATGTCTCGCAACGCCCACTTTCTACTTAATGCCCCCTGCAAGGTCCCTGCCGCCCCCCTACTGCCCAATTGCTACTTAACGCCCCCTGCAAGGTCTCTACCGCCCCCAAGGGGGCGATATCGCCCACTTTGAGAAACACTGATATAGTGTATGACTGGATGCGAGCATGCCTGGGGCAGATATTTGGCCAGGCAAAAATCACTCGGGATGTTAGCAAGGAATTCTATGACACATACAGCACCCACTGAGTTGGTGGTATCGTATGTCGACAGGCTTGAAATAGTTATGGCGCTATTTGTGGGGGCGCATCCCGAGTGGGAGGCCGGCCGAGATGCCATGATGTTTCAACATTTTAGCAATGGCTGCCTCCCCGCACATAAGCGCATTTTATTGGCCACCAATCCCCGTACTTTTAAAGAGGCTGTGGAGGCTGCCCTCAAGTCCGAGGAAATTGAAAAGAAAAGTAAAGGGGTAACAAACATGGTTGATGCGGGGAAAGGGGCACTTAGCTCTGCACCGACTCCTCCTCCTCTGAATAGAGGAGGTGGCAAGGGCAATCGACTTGAGGAAGCGGTTACGAGCCTCACGCAAACGGTAGCTGAACTTAGGATAGACTTCGATAAGAGCCAGACAGCAGGTGCGCTCAGGCCCAATCTTGGAATGGGTTGTTTCCACTGTGGGCAAGCCAGACATTATGCCCGAAACTGTCCCCAGCAGGGCCCAAGGGCACATAATACCAATGTGGACACCACTGTCGGTGAACCTTTGATGATGCACTGCATTGAAGGGGGGTTGTGCGTCACCAAGGTGGAGCTGCAGGGACAGTTGGTGTCCATGCTGATTGACACTGGATCACAGGTGTCCTTGCTCGACGCTGAGGTTTCCCATCAAATTTCTGATGTCCCTTGGCAACCTGTGAACATTATGATTCGAAGTGTTAATGGCAGCTGTATGACCATTGAACTGGAGGTCAGCATCCAGGGACGTCATATGGGGGCCCGGACGTTCATATTATATGCGTTGATGGACCGCCCATGACGGAATCCTAGGAATGGATGTTTTGAGAGGCTTGGCCTTCCAGTGTGTGGCTACCATGATGGTCAGTAGCATGAATGTCGTTCCACTTGAAGTAGTAGCCGAGGCAAGGGGTACAAGCTCCAACGCAACGGTGCAACAAGGGGTACTGAAGCCGAAGCCTCGCAGGAGACAGACAGAGGAAGTCTAAGCGTATATAAAACCAGGTGCCAGTTTTAGAATGACAGGTTGATGGTGGCCATAGAGATGCCCGATGGGTTCGTCCTTTCGTGGTCCATGCATGAGACGACAGTGGGTGGTCCGTCCATAGAGATCCAGGTAGTAGGCCTTAAATTTGGAGATACTCACTGGGTCCAAGAGGCCCAAAGCCTGGTGTAAGCTTAAGATAGTTTAAAGGGGGAGCTACAGATGGTGACCAGGAAATCTGGCAAAGAAAGCAAAGTGGATATGCCTGTTGACCAGCATGCCTGCATGGAGGCCGTCATGATGACCATCAGTGCTAGCAGATCCGCTGAGATGCAATATGAAACGTTGGGAGTTCGGTCAGCAGGTGTCCAGGTGGAAATGGATGAGGCCAGTCCTGGGGAGTGGGTGGTAGAAATACATGATTTTGGGACTATGACCGAAGCTGGGAACTTGAATTATGGTACTCGTGAATCAGCAGATGCAGTAGCGTCTTGTGGGGCTCCCTTTGCTGGGAGTGCACGGATGCCCAAGCATGAGCTCAAAGGTGGGTGTAGAGCGTCAGGAAATAAAAAGAATGGACATAGCGGGACCAATGCGTCAAAAAATAAGCATAAAGATATAGCCAAGGACAAGTTGGTGAACGAGGTGGAAAACAGGATAGAGGATTTGACAGGGGTGGTCACAATTTGGATCATGGTGTCATGGGTGACGGCAAACCGCAATTGCACCCGGTATCGGTGATACTGGCGAATTTTGTCACAAACAGTTGGATACACCTGAGGCCGGTAATTGCCACCATGGGGTGGTAAGAGGAGGAAAATAGGAGTACGGCTTGAGGCCACTCCTAGATAAGGGGCGGCGAATGGGCTTTTGCGAGTTGTAATAAACAGTGGGAAAATTTTAATTTGTGTTTGTTTGTTTTGGGGTGTTATTAATTCGGGTTCCTTGAATTTTAAATATTTGTTTCAAATGGTAATTTTTTTAGTTTTCGTCAGGCGTATGTGACATGCCATGTCATTTAGGGGTGTCACATGGGCCCGACGGGAATTATATGTAATTCCTTGTTTCATTATTTGAAATTGTTTGATATTATTTTTCTTCGTTTTAAATTAGACACTGCTAGTGAATCTTGAGAACTGTGAGGAGCCATCTACCAGTGAAGCGGTTGTGGTGTCGGCTGGCAGTTTCTTGTTGAGCTTTTTTTTTGTTGAGCCTTATTATTAAAGTTATTTGTTTCTGTAATAGTTTATTTGTTGCGTTCCCATTATTGTTGTTGATTCGTTCGTGATGAGGCAACAAAGATCGCGATTGTTGGGGCCTGACATTGTTTTCTGCTTAGAGATGGATGTTTTTTTTTAATTTTATTATGAGGAGAAGAGATTCGATTCAACTTGTGAGGGTTGAGCATGTGGCCATATTGGCTGACGGACAGTGTACAACATTCCGTGGCCTAGCCCTGGCATATACAACCATATGATGCACAGCAGAGAACTGTTTTATTTATAAACATCCCTGCTATTAAATACTTTGAAAGGAAGAATTCTCTTTTAATTATTTTTATTTTATTTTTTTTTTACTGAAAAGAAGTAATATTCCTCGTCAGTATCGAACGCTCAGAGAGCTGCGTCGACGATACAAGCCCGGAGATCATGCACCACGTTTCGTTCAGGCATTGCTGTGTAAGCAGCAGATAAATGCTCCAGTTGCAATAGATGACATCGTTCAGTGAGCGAACCTTGTTTTTTGTTGTTCCCCTGGTTGTGTACACTGCTAGTGAATCTTAAGAAATGTGAGGAGCCGTCTACCATTGAAGCGGTTGCCGTGTCGGCTGGCAGTCTCTTGTGCGCACTAAACTGTGCGGGTGGAGTGCGGGCTGTTCCTGCCGTTGTGTGCCATTTGTGTTGTGTCTCACAAGAGAGCAACATAGAGTACTCTGATGATAATTGTATCTAGGATTAAGTTGCTAGTTTTTTTAAGTATCTTGTTTGTGTATTTAATCTTGTGACTGGTAGTAATGTAGAGCAAACCCTAGAATACCGAGAATTGGTAGTTGCTGCTTAGCTGGTTTTGCTTGTGAGTTGAGCGTTGGTCAATCTTCTTTGGTATAAAGCGTGCATTCACCAGCATGCTCTTCTCTCCGATGAGCTATTGTGCAGTCTAAGTGAGTGGCGCAGGGAGATCCAAAGCATAGGCAAACTGTGTGAGGCTACGCACAGGGGTTATGGTGATCCTCCGTGTTCTGTACCGATAATTGGCACAGGCGAAAAGGATCACGTGATGTTTTTCGATGTCTGTTTTGGCTGTTAAAAGGTGTGGTCTTCGCACAGCATGCTTATTGGTGGGCACCATCGCGCTGATCCACACCCTCAGAGCTTTTACCGCGAGCGCAGACACCGCTGAGGCGCGTTCAATTTGAGCCCGTGTTCAGGGACCTCTTTCTTCAGCCGAAGATATAATGTAACATGATTGACTCTTGCGAAATGTAAGGACTGCATGTTGTCCCTTGAAGCAACAAATGTTTGTTTTGCTGAGTTATTTGAATGGCTGAGGGGCCCCTCTAGTTCTGGCATTGTTAATAAGTGTTTAGTACAATTAGTGCTGGCAGTGATAATGTTTTTGTTATTTATTGTGTCCCTAATTTAGCATCTGGTAATAAAAGGTTTTGGTTAAAATATTTAATTGTGTGGAAATCAATGCTTTCATCTCCTATATCAGTCCCGAACCCTTGATGATCTCACTCCTTTACAGTATCAGTCAGTGCTGAATATTGTTGTGCTTTCATCGGCATGGCCCTGGCTTCTACCATCCACTGACGTGGCGAATGTTTCTGTCAAGTTGATGTTGTGGTAGCCAATCAATGACTGCTGATTCCTTCTCTTTTGCATACTCCGATGCTTTGTGTTCTGATACAGAAGGGATAGGTTGAATTGTTGTCTCAAATTTCAGTACGTTGCATTGTGTCCCTTTTTATCGATCTCATCCTCTAAAAATCACAAACTAAAGAAAAAAATTGACGATGGTAGTGCTGTAGTGCGGGGAAAGTACCTTTTCTGCATATTTCTAACTGGGTTTCATTCTAGTTACATTAAAAATAATTTAGATTTGCAGAATCTTGCATCAAGTCAAACTAATGTGAAAGCTATGTCTTTCCACGGATGTTGAGGACTCTCCCACTGATAACTGGCAACGACCATTTGCAGTTTTATCATTACAACTGCAATGTAATGATAAAACTGCAATATCTTATACGTGTGCTTTTTTTCTATGACCTCCAATCATATTTGCAGTTTTGCAGATCTGATGAATTGCCTGCTATACCCATGACTGCAAAGATTCATTTGTGTACAGAGTACAGCCATCCCTTCTTTTGTACACAACGTTCGAACTCATTCCATGAATTTTTTTATTATTGGCTACTGCTGAGTTTGGTCATAAAAGTGTGACTTAACTATGCAGTTTACTTTCATTTTCTGTGCTAGAGATATCATCAGGATCAAATCTACAAAAAAAAAAACCTGATAATGAATAAGTATCTATTGTAGCTGTGCCTCCTGGATGTCAAGATTTTCCTTGGGAAGGGCGATGAGCTCTGTTGTTTTCCTGAGATTTATTTTATTCGGGGGAAAATTTAAAAACAAGTGTTTTTAGTGGCAAATTAAGGATTTTGGAAGAGAGAAAATTTCACTGCCTGGCACATCCCTACAAAGTTGCTGTTGTTCAGCAAAAAAAAAACCATTCATCAACTTGATAAAATAATATGAAATACAGGGTGATTCAGTCAATTTCTAACCATTTCACTCGAATGACGTGCATTAGGGATAAACAATTGAAAGAATATGAGCGCCATATCGAATTTCTAAATAGTTGGAGTTTGTATTGTTGCAACGGCGCTGCATGAAAATCGTATTGTTGAAAAATGGTGCCCGCTTTATCAACAGAGCAGAAATGCAAGGTTGTCGAATGGCATTTCGAGACAAAATCACCTGTAATCGTGCAAAGAAAGTTCCGGAAGGAGTATAAGTGTCGAGATACACCAGGCAGGCAAGCAATCATTGGTTTTGTCAAGCAATTTCATGCCATTGGATGTGTTAAAGGCAAGAAAAAAGGCGGGAGCGAAGCTCGTGTTCAAACAGCCGAAATTGTCGAAACTGTTCGCACAAGGTTGGTCGATTCCCCTACCAAAAAATCCATTCCCCTACCAAAATGGATATTGAAGAAGGGCTGTGGTATACCACGACGTGGCGAATTTTGAGAAAGGATTTATACCTGTTCCCATATAAGATCCATGTTTATCAGGAGTTAACTGACACTGGAAGACAGAAGCGACAACAATTTGCGATGGAGTTTGGAACAGAAATGGAAGCCAATCAGGACATTGTGGACAACTTGTGGGTGTCAGATGAAGCCTTCTTCCATCTGTCAGGTGACGTTAATAAACACAACGTTCGTTTTTGGGGTTCCCAGCACCCTCATGAGATCCATAAGTCACCTCTTCATCCACGAAAGGTTATGGCTTGGTGCGCGATTTCCAAAAGAGGCATCATTGATCCGTTCTTTTTTGAGGGCACCGTAACGTCACAGGCTTACCTTATCATGTTGGAAATCTTCATCCCCGAGATGCGAAGGAGGCGTATACCGCTTCGACATCAATGGTTTCAACAGGATGGGGCTAGGCCTTATACCACTAATGAAGTGCTAGACTTTCTCAATCAGAAATTCGGAAATCGTGTCATTTCAAACAGGTTTCCAGATCAATTCGGGGGTGGCTTTCTTTGGCCCCCTACGAGTCCTGACCTAAACCCATGTGATTTTTATCTCTGGGGGTTCCTTAAAGACAGTGTGTTCACTACAGCACCAAGAACCCTAGACCAGCTGCGACAAAGCATCGTCGACTGCTGCACCCTTGTGGATGCAGAAATCCTGGATAGAGTTATGAACAACTTCACCATTCGGCTGCGAGCAGTTCAAAACGTTCGTGGTGGCCACATTGAGCATATCATCAAGACTTTTCCACGGGAATAAAAACTCGGAACTGCCTAAAATATCATACTGAAATGTTAAGTTTCTAAACATTAATGGGTCAATAAATCATAGTACTGAAATGGTCAGAAATTGACTGAATCACCCTGTAAATAAAATGGATAAATAAAAATGAGTATAATGAATGATTCACATAGAAGTATTCATTACGAGTGTTTTACTACTGTGTAATGAATGATATTTGAAGATTATATTAAAAGCAATAGCAGTAAAATTTAAAGGTAAACTCTGCGGTCATATACAATATTGTTTAAAATATAAGATAAAGATATTGCTATTAAGTTAACATGTATAAAAATTTCCAAATCAAACTCTAAATTCATAAAATTAATGAAAATCTTGTACGTTGTTATACAACTACTAAAATTAAACTAATTATTATTATAATATTCAGGGAGTTAATGAAAATTGTTCGAAATGATGGTCAAAAAATGATCCAAGCCATTCCCTCTGAATCTTCAGTTGAAAACATGGTACAGAGAGGTAATTTATCTGTTTACAAAGACTAAGGCTATGTCTAAAAAGCCCAACCACTGATGCACACAACTTCACAAATCACATGATTAGTTCAGGCCTGCTCATGCTTGGCATTGTTGATTTTGCATTCTGTAATAAAGTATTGTTTAAACAATAACTACTAAATTATTTGAATGATTAAAAAAAACCAAAACAATCAAACAAACAAACAAAAAACAAAAGGAAAAAATTGCTATTATGTCGTGTGAGTTGAGCAGTTGCATATGGTTGAACTTTTTTAGACACAGCCTAATATTATTTTCACATTGCATTAAAAAAAAAGTAATGGAAAATTTATATCCATTTTTCTAGTTCTCAAAATTATTTGGGAAGAAGATGCTGGGTTTGTAAAACTTATTTATTTTTTATTTTTTTTGTTCTCTCTTTGTATTTTCTTGTATTCTCACAAAGTGTTGGTTTTCGTTTTCATGTTTTTACTCCTCTCATTAGATATTTCCAAACAATAAGTATAATTCATTAATGTTTTTCAAACAATAAGTACCTATATTCATTAATGCTTTTCAAACAAGAAGTGTAATTACACTTTTGATATACAGTCACATGCCAAAAGTCATGGGATAGCCCCTAATAACGTGTGGGACCTCCTCTAACCCAGCGAAGTGCCACAGTGCAACGTGGCATTGATTCCACAAGTCGATGTAAGACATCTGAAGACATTGCCATCCACTCCGATTGGAGAGCTTCCCACAATTGCCCATTACGGAGCCGCAGCCGGCTTGCACAGTGCATGCTTGATAACTTGGTTCGATGGCCTTCATGGGGTCTGCGCCCCACTCGAGCTCTACCATCAGCTCATATCAGCTGGAATCGAGACTCATCAGACCAGGTCACCCATTTCCAGTTGTCAATTGTCCAGTAGATGTGTTCATGGGCCCAGGAGAGACGTTGCTGACGATGTCTTGTTGTTAGCAAGGGCACCCTTGTGGGTCTTCTGCTTCCATATCCCATGGACACTAGATTTCGTTGCACAGTTCGCATCGATACAGCTCTAGTATCACCCTGGTTAAAATCTGATGTCATCTGGCTTTGTGTCAGTTACCTGTTAGCGGTGACCATCCTACTCAGATGCTGTTGATCTCGTTCATTGAGAAGGTGTGGTTGACCACTGTGTTGTCCATGATGGGAGGTAATGGTGTCAAGTTGGTACTCTCGGTAGACTCTTGAAACTGTGGATTGTGGGATGTTGAATTCTTGAGCTACCTCCAATATTGAATGACCCATACGTTTTGCTCCATATGCCAGGACTAAACCTACTGACACTGATTTGCATATTTATACTGTTTGCACATGATGCTATCCCACTTGAAAAATATTCAACTGCTATCCCATAAGTTTTGGCATGTGAGTGTACTGCTTGAAGTAAGCAGAGGAGCAGGCTACCTTGGTTATATTATTCAAGCCAGTTGTATAGTTAACCAAAATGTTGAAAACACAAGGCAAGTGAGATGTACAAATCAGAATCGTGCATATCCATTATACATATTTAATATCTATGACAGGGCTGGTCCAAGATTTCTGTCCGCTCGCTGTTCCCGTCCTCGCGGGTGAACTTACTCCCCCCCCCCATGGATCGGGGGCGTAAAGTCGAGTTGCTAATTTTCAATTTGACACTGTAAAAAAACAAAAAAAAACAAAGGCAGTTTACCATTTTATTTCCTTCGTTTTAATGTGACAATTTTCTCGATGGCAGGTAGAATTGTCCACTGCATAGGAAAAACTATACCCACTCCCCTCCGGAGTTTTGGACTATCTCCTGAGCTTTGTCCATGAGCTTTGTCTGCGAGCTTTTTATGTTGCACGCAGGCGACGGGCACGATTTGGACAGCCCTGATCGATGACATAAATATGCACAAACCATACGATGAGATAAAAGTATGGAATATTTGGTTCGAACAGTGTTGCAACAGCAAGATTTACCATAACCAACAGGTTGGAGAGCTGTTGGCAGGATTGATGCAGGTCAGACATGGCCACTACTAGCAAAAACTATAAATATGTCATAAAATATCCTTTTCCAACACTGCACTCGATTACAGAGTATGGACAGTGTGTTCAAAGAGGGCAAGATCAAGGCTAACCAGAAACAATTGAAAACTATTATGTTTTACCAACTTATCAGAGCTGGCAGAAAAATGACACTTGCCTCTAATAGAATGATGATAAGAGGATGGCAGTTTTTAATTCAGACTACATGCATTTGAAATCGCCTTCATCGTGATGTACAAGAGTGTTTCATAACTTTAGCAAGGTAACATCATACAGACATGAATCTGTTTCTTAATTTTTTTTTCTTCTAAGAAAACATTGAAAATTAAAGTAAAAACAATTTACATACTGCTGGTGTAAACCCTTGAAATTTTGATTTTTATTATTTTAATCATATAATTTTCTTGTCAGAAAAAAATAAACAAAAAAAATGAACCCATTTCATAAATTTAGAAAGGCTGTCAGTGCATTTCAAAAGTTTAGAAGCTAGCCAAATTTTGAATGAGAACTTAATATTTTGTTGGATGCCCTTTAGTTTTAATCACTGCATGTATTCATGGTAATGATTCAGTCAGTGATTTGCAATAGTCCGAAAGTACTTCTCCCCACATTTCAAAAAATGAAACAACTTCTGTGAAGGCCGTGGCCTGGTGGGCTTTCACTGAAACACAACTTCTGTGAAGTTAAGCAACATCAGGC
>JAHWFO010104177.1:144645-160319 GCA_023313115.1 Rhysida immarginata | reverse complement strand
GGATTCATCAAAATTGACATATCTGCTTCGGTTCAAAAAATAAAAGGGGAGGGGACAGACTTATGGACCACCCTTATAAGGGGCACATATATATTGTTAAATCAATTCATATTTACATATTTAATCAGTTTTATATTGGTTTTTTAACATGCTTTATTATTGATTGGTTACCAATTAGACTCTTCAGTTTATATATTAATACACTGTAATGTGTTTATAACATTCTCGTATGTATTTACTTGGTTTTAATGATTTCGCTCTCCACCCGTGTAGATTTCTCACACTCGTGTCAATTTCTCATACGATCTTGATGAATGGGTGCCCATAAACATATTTAATTGTAAATATTGGTTAATGTTCACTTCTGCACATCACACGATGACTGATCATGCGACCAAGCAAAGTGAATTTATTTTTTAAAGACCGAGGGGCTGCACCCACCAGACCCCCCCCCCCCCCCCAACTAACTGATATATGCAATCTCACTGAGACTACTATACTTTTTTCTTCCCGCAAACACACACCTAAATCGTTTAAAAAAATACGTGAAACAAATTTCCTGTAGTTGTATATTTTTTAATATAAAACGATATAACATAAAAAAATTATCCCGTTTGTTTCAAAAGTTCCTGAACGCAGGAGATGACTTTCCTTGCATAACGTAATGTTGTGCAGGTATGCTGAAGGGCTGGTAGACAGGAGCCACTGTCTCTCAACCTCTTCTTTTCAATTAATGGATGCCTCAGTCATTACAAATGCCGGTATTTATTTTACATAACCTTTTTTTTTTTCAATTAATGGATGCTCCCAGTCATTATGAATCTCGCTATTTATTTTACATACATGCAAATACGTGAATATGAGAGTGAAATAAAATGTTAAAGTAAAAAATAGAAGTTTTATTTATAAAAGCTATGGTATACGGTTTTAAACCGTCTCTGTACACCAGTATCTGGACGAAGTATTCCATGACCGCTGGATTGGCAGAAGGGGGAGCATTGAGTGCCTGCCTCGATCTCCGGATCTTTCCCCGCTTGACTTTTTCTTATGGGGCTATCTTAAGCACAGGATCTTCGAGACATGCCCTGCAAGCATTAACAAACTGAAGGAAAGAATTAGGCAGGTGATGGCAAATATTCCTCAGGCAATCCTAATCAATGCTTGCAGTGCGTTTGAGCACCAACTAGCGTATTGCCAAGAGGTGAACACTGAACACTTTGAGCAAATGGTGTAACCTACATGTACAGTTTCCTTTGGGAATGTAAAAATAAATTAAACACATTTGAGAAACTTTGCCACCATGTAAAACTGATTTTATGTAATTTATTTCAGCACATGGTTTATTTTAGTGGTTGGCCGAACATTATTCCTGCTGTCATAGGTTAGGCTTTCCCTACATACAGAAGGGGCAGTTCGGGAACTTTTGAAACACACGGTATATAGCCTATTTTATTCCAATTCCTGAATAAACTGTTTGCATATTTCTTTGAGTATTCTTTTAACTTGACATTAATAAAGAGCAGGTAGTTTTTTGATTTCACTAATAAATAGATCTATATAAATTGACATTTTTCTGAGAGATTAAAAAAAAAAAAAAGATGTTTACAGCAAAATTAGTCTGAAAAAATTCCCAGAAAAAATAACACTGCAGAACTTGTAGTATATAGGAAGTTTTAATAGGTGGGATGATAATTTTTTAGCTCAAGAGCAACGAAATAATCACCAGTGTGCGCGATCCTTCTATATCGTATTGATTCTATTAGAGTTGCCTTGAAAATGGGTCTGGTTGCATCTTTTTTAGTTGTGGCAATCTTTAAGTTGACAATGTGCGTGCTTCCAGAGAATTCCATGTTACTCCGTTTTGGGAAACTATTTAGTTGATAAGAAGATTGCAGGCCGAGACATTTTTCTCAAGAACTTTTTTCAGATTGACCTCAGTTGAATGAATGAGGCTTTAGCTGTAATGACTGCAGGACTAGAAACTCCTTTCGCTCGTATGACATCATTGACCCCCCTCCCTATAGTTCACGATTTTTTTTTGCGGTGTTCAGTATACAGCGAATATTTGTTCGTTTTATAAAATAAATAATAAAAGTTTTCAAAATTATACATTATGCAATTATGCAGTTTTATTTAATTATTTACTTATTCTTATAGTATCGAAAATTTTGACGTCAGTTGCCCTTTAAGATCTGTTAACTGTGTAGCAATTTCTTTTAGCGTTCAGTTTCTTCCGCAGTTCGACTATGCCCTTTTTTTTCTTCCTCGGATATCTGACTTGCTTAGCCCATCGTGTAAAGTGCAAGTTGTAAAAAAAAGGACTAACTAGTTATGAAAAATACTTAGATGTGCCAACATCCCTGTTTTATAATGGAAATTACCTTTATATTTGCATGTTTCTAAACTTTTGAAACACATTGACAGCCTTTCTAATTTCTGAAACTGCTTCATTTTTTTGTTTATTTTTTCGGACAAGAAAATTAGTAATTAAAATAATAAAAATCATTATTTCAAGGTTTTATACCAGTAGTATGTAAGTTATTTTTTACTTTAATTTTCGACATTTTGTTAGAAAAAAAAAAAAAGAAACGAATTCATGTCTGTGTGATGTTAACTTTCTAAACTTATGAAATGTTCTTGTAAATCCCTTTAAATGCTTGGCATTATGCATCCTATTGCTGGACTGAGGAACATTTTGGTTGGGAACAAATGGAAACTGTTTTCTTCGCTAATAAGTCAAGATTCAGTCTGAAGCCTGACACTTATTTTGTGAGTTCTTATCTGGAGAGAACATAACACTTTAAATGAATTAGGTTTGTTCAAGAAATGTCAGGTTATTACAGGTGGATTGGCAATTTGGACTGGGATAAATGTAGATGTCCTTAAACAGGGTGTTTCATAATTGGTGTCCCGTCTTTAGGTCCAAATAACGACTCAAGGGGAACAGATTGGGGGAAAATGAATATTGATTATTTGGTTTTAATGTCCCCTAATTCAGAATAAAAACATTTCGCGTCCCTGGGGGTGAAGGGGTAAATTTTGAAAATTTTAATTTTGTAGGGGTAGGGGTTAGACCCCATGTGTTATTTAGAAAGTTGTAGAGCATCATGTAAAACGTGGGTTTAGCAAAAAACCCGGTGAAAAAATCTCATGCTCTGCCCCCTTTATCGAGTGGGTAAAGTGAAAGGTATGGCTAGCTGATGTGGACAAAAACCATACTTATTAGAAAACAGTAGGGCTTACATTTGGAATATTAATGAGAATGAATGGGTCGTTACCCTGAAAAGCTAATAAACTCGACCGTCTTTTCATCGAACACGAAAATTTATTTCTACACTACGATGCGAATAAAAAAAATACACAATCAATAATATGAGTTATATCATTACTGTTAAAATTCTTCTATTAATAAAATTAGAATTTAATGAGGTTGTCTCCCAGTTTATTTATACTGATGTTAAATAAATACTATATAATAAAAATATAGGTTAAATTTATTTAAGCATTTTAATTCACTACAGATTTAATTAATATTACTCTTCTGTAATAATAATTCTATGTAGATAATTTGATACTATGCAAATTTTAATATCAAGTGTGATTTGCATAACTCCTTTTGGAAAATCGAATCTCCCTCCAGTGACTTCCTTGAGGTTGGCAGCTCTGATTATGCCTTGATGACCACCTTGTCCTACAAAACTTTGGCTTCAACTTCTAAGGTCTAAGGTCTCCTAATTTATTTTTGAAAAACTATTGACCCTAGAAAGCTGAAACTCCCATCATTTGTCCACATAGTCAACCTCTAGCAGTACACATTTTTCACAACGCTGACGCCACGATTGCATCGCCGCTGCAAACACTTCTATAGTGGCCTGTTTTGCCTACTGAAAAGCCGCTCGATGAGCAGAAGCTTTATTCCGTTCTTGCATAAGCGATTTTTCTATCGGCCTCGGGGGCGCAGCGGTTGCGTGATCGCCTCTGATGTCCGAGTACGTGGGTTCGATCCCGGCCGAGGACGACGAGGATTTTTCAGGGGGAAATCCTGAGATCACGCACTTCCTTCGGAAGGGAAGTAAAACCTTTGGTCCCGTGTAGTCGTTTGCCGGCTGCACGTTAAAGAACCCTTGCGAGGCAAAATTTGCGGCCCCTATTAACGCCGTCCTGAAATGACCATAGCAGTTGAAAAGGACGTTAATACCAAACAAACCAAACCAACCAGCATAAGCGATTTTCCAGTAGGCAAAACTGGTTCCTAAAGAAGCATTTGTGGTGGCCTACCAATCATGGCGTCAGCATTGTGAAAAATGTCTACGGTTAAAGGTTGACTATATGGACAAATCATGGGAGTTTCAGCTTTCTAGGGTCAATAGTTTTTTAAAAATCAATTAGGAGACCTTAGAACTTGAACGCACCTCGTAACTTGAATATCATCAGCTAATTCAATTTGCATTCTAGCTGATTTTTTTTTTAAATAAATTTACAGTGTTTTGCGAAAAATTGTTCACTTGCTCTTTTTCTTTTACGAACTTCATCTTTTCTTCCAGCAAGTTAAGTTTAGTGTGTACACTATCTGAACACGACCCAACAGTAGAGAGAGAGAGTGAGAGAGAGAGAGAGAGAGAGAGAGAGAGAGTAAGAGAGAGAGACCGCACACACACACACACACACACACACACACACACACACACACGCACACACGCACACACACAGAGTTTGTTAGCCACAGTTGATGCACAGCAAAAGAGTTAGTTGTATTGTATCATGTCCACCCTCATCATAGAGAGATAGAGGTAGGTACTTAACTGGTATTATCTCCGTTGGAATCGCCGAGTGTTGTGTTGGTCGCTAGAAGCGCTGTGATAGTCCAGCGGTCTAGTGAACCAAAACCTGGAACCTACGAGGGTTGGGGCATAAGTCATGGCAACTATTTTTTTTCTTGTAGATATGTGAACGGATCACAAACGTATATGTGTCGTGTGGAAGTTCTGCAGGCATACTGTGTATGCAGAACAACAGATGGCTCTGTGATAGCTGGTAGTAGCGCAGTGAGGGCTGTGAAATCAGTCAGTTGGTGAGTGTCGTGCGAGATGGAAGTAACCTGTGTTGAGCAGCGTGCTTACATCAAAATAGCCGTTCTCCGAGGGAGAAATGCAATGGAATGTCACAGTGAATTAGTGGAAGCCCTTGGGAATAATGCCCTACCATACCGTACAGTAGCACGGTGGGTAGGAAAGTTTCAGTAAGGACGTGTGTCAACCAGTGATGAGCAACGTTCGGGACGACAATGATGAGCAGCGTGTGGTGACAGTAGCAGGGGACTACTTTGAGGGTCTTTAGGCCCAGGTTTGTCATGTCAACTTTATGTGTACTGTGTTGTCATTCTTGTGCACCGTGAAGGCCATATTGCCCTGTATACTACCGTAATAAATTAGTGTGTTACGATATTTCAGTGCTATTCATTGTCCACACATGTAGTTAATACCTTGTCCTTTCGTCTGTATATGTCACATTTTCCAACCGGACAGGTATCTTCAAGAAAAAAAATAGTTGCCATGACTTTTGCCCCAACCCTCGTATCTTCCCACGTTTTAGCGTTTTAATGAACGATTGAAACACATGGTATGAAGGATGGCTTATCTATAGACTTTAGTATGAAGGTTTTCATGCCCGAGGCTACACCAGTCGACCGCCGAATATGAGATTGGGAACAAATTTTTTAACTGTTTCTGATTTTTATTCACTGGAACGCGTAAAAAAAACTTTTATTTTGTTTTTATATCTAAAGAAATACAGTAATATGGATCATGAAATATCTAAAGAAATACAGTAATATGGTATATATGGACCACTTGGATTTTTGGGGTGGTCGACAGATCTGTACGACCACCCCCTGGCCACGTGCCTGTAAAGCGTAATCTTATTTATACACTTATTAAAAGTTTCATGTTAACCGTTAATTGAATCGCCTATCTTTAATGTCTATCTATAAAATAGTCATAATTTGGTGAAACAAAACTCCTCACAAGAAGCAATAGCACCACATGATCAGCCACCGCGGGGAAAAAATTATATTAAGAAAAAACAACATTCGTTGATATAATTAATTCTCCATATCACCGATGTAACATGCACAAAAATAATGCTAAACATTTAGCGAGAAGGAGGAAAGAGATGAGGGAAAAAAAACAAAACAAACGAATGTCGATTATTATAACATCGACGGATGAAGAATGTTTAAGACTCGCGAAAGTTGCTTAGTTTCATATTTGCTTTATAAAATTTGCTTTTAATTAAAATTCCTTAATAAATTATATTCACAATGCACAGTTTTGAGTATATTTGATGATTTAGTGCATTTTCAGAATAGACTGTTAGGCCTGATCGCCGACAATGTGTACATTCCGATAGGCCTAATTCACCGACGAATTTTCTACACTTTTGAAACGTTGTCTTGTTGTTTTAACACAGACCCTAATTGAATTTTCCTGCAATTTCTAACACTCTTCTCAATTTCACACAGTTATAAATGAATTTATGTGATACTTCTTAGAAACATGGGAAGTAAAATTAATTTTGACAGTGGCTAAATTTGACAGTGAAGATCGATCTTTAAATTATGAAATATTTGGTAAACATAAAAAAAAAAAAAGACGATCGGGAAAAAATCGTAATAAACTTACATTAATAAATAAGATTGTATGATTGTGAAAACTTATATTTTAAAACCAATTTGAAATAACAGTCGTCAGAAACGATTTAATTACACACGTGATTTGTAACTTCTCCCAAGAAAAAAAGACCACGAATCCGGGAGGCTTCTGGTCCCGAGCATTCCGGATTCGTAGTCCCCCACTGTATGCTGGTTGAAGGAGGGAATAGATAAGATTCCTCAAATCAATAAGGCAAACCTTCATCGTGAGGCTTGATTACCAATGAATGAATGAGGGATGGTTACCCAAAAAGGCCTAAACAAGGCCAGGTCCCACTTCAATTGAAATTACTTTATATTTTGAATTTCATTAATGTATATGATCATTAAACTTACTCTACTTAATTGAAATTGCAATTACTGGGTACTTGTAAATACAGTGAAACCTCTTTAAGCCGACCAGCAATGGTTCCACGTAATAGTGGTCGTTTGGAGAGGTGGTCTTCTTAAAGAATTGGGGGGGGGGGGTAAGCGTAATTTATAAAGTTTCATTGTCTCAATTGTTTAACATTATAAGGATATAATCTGATGATATACAAAGCTTACTCTTTTGGTTTCATTTATTATTTTAGTGATTTTCATAACTTTATGCAGTAATGTGGCTATTCAAAATAAACAATACGTGAAAACAAAATATTAATACCTAATACATAGGTATAATTACATAGCAATAAAAGTGATCCCAATTATTGGATCAAAAATTTCCCCTATTCTTTGTTGAAAAATTGCAACATTGAAGTTTATTTTTTTCTGCTCAACATTTTACGTACTGTAACTTGTTGATATTCTTTTTCACCTCTTCAAACAAATGCAGCAAGTTTTGACTTGGTCTTGTAGCGATAAAAAACAAAGTTTTCTTTTTGACATGGTGACAATAGCAGGCAAGAAACTGAAATGTGATGTGATGAGTGAAAGTGATGTAAAGTGAGCCCAACACGTGCATTCTCAACTGCAATCACATGTTGAGCTCTTCCTAACTGTAAGATAAAGCAGCGGTGTGAGTGAATGCCACTGATACACAAAGCAAAGAAACAGATTGAACAATGCTCAGTTTCCTACTCCTCCTTCAAAAAAATGAGCATATTCTTTAAATTAGAGGAAGTGGCATTATTAACGCTTCAATCCCAAGACCAACGACCACCCATTTCAGGCATCAATCATTGATGTTCCCTCTTTAAACCGACCAGTAAACATGGCAAAATCAAGTCATGGCAATCTTGACTCGATTTTGCCATGTCTACTGGTCGGTTTAAAGAGGGTCTATTGATGGTTGGTGCCTGAAATGGGTGGTCGTTGGTCGAGTAAAGAGGTGGTCGGCTTAAAGAGGGAAAAAATGCATTACACCTATGAGACATTAATTCCGTGCCAAGGAAAAGTGGTCGAGTTAAGAGGGGGTCGTGTTAAAGAGGTGGTCGAGAATAGAGGTTTCACTGTATATGCCATAAATTTGGATAAAAATAATTTTGAAATGTGTATCATAAGTTCAGACAGATGGATTTATTTATTTATTAAATTTGTTTTAATATTTCTTTATTTTTTTTTTTCCAAAGCCATCAAGACTCTGATCATCAGGAATCACTTCAGAAACTTTTACTTTCTCAAAATCATAATGCGAATAATCAAGAGCAACTGTCAACTCACAGATTAAAAGTAAGAAATTATATATGCATGCAATACACAAAACGTACAGCTCAATTTAGAGGGGGTCTAGTGATTTCAGATGAGAGAATTTCTGGTATACATTACTAATATTTTTGGTGAAAAACTAATGAGATTACATTAATTGTGTGGAAACCAACCCCCCCAACCCATCTTTTCTTTACATGGGGGGAAAAGAAAACTATGTAAAATATTTTTTAATTCATATTACAGAAAGTTGTACAGTTTTCAGTCTTTTGTCCTTAGCAGTAAATTGAAAAATCACTATATCTTGTCCAACTTTGAGAAGAAAGTGAGGTCACAAAAAATACCTTGTATGATGGCATAACACTCAGTAGCATATCCTTCTGCCATTAGATATTATTAAAAATTAGATATTTCTAGCACAGGCTCTTTCTCTCCCTCCCCTCTCCTCTCCACTAATTTTTAAAATTTTGTCAAATTCTTTTTCTACCCTCAGATTTTTCTCTTACAGTAGAACCCCGGTTTTACGTTTCCTGCTTTATACGTTTTCCCGCTTTGTACATAATTTTTTTGCCTGCTCTCCGCAAAACTCCTATATCAATGGTGTTAAAAAAATCCCGGATATTAAGTGTTCCCACACACTGACCCAAAATTTTCCCGCATCCGACATTTTTATTGCAGTGTTCTAATTGATATTTTTCTCATATGAATAGTGCTGGGCAATGTTGGGAAAAACATCGATATTTCCAACAACATCGATTTAAAATGGATTTTCGAAACTTAAAAAAAAAACACTTTATTTAGGTTACTTTTTATCTTAGTTAAAATAAAATAGCATTAATCTGAAAGCATTAAACTGAACAACTATTGCTTGAAATTACTTGCTGGCTCATCAAAACTTGCTGATCAAAGTCAGCCCAAATATCTTCTGATAGATTGTTTACTTCTGATGAGGGCTGCTGCTGCTGCTCCACGACTTCGTAACCAGAAATGTATCTCAGTTTGCATTGAACGCGTCTAACTGCTAATTCCCCATGGTCCAAAAAGCATATTTTCTTGAACCTTGGATCCAAATAAGTGGCTACTGCAAGAGATGGTGTTGTCTCGATATTTCTAAATCTTCTTGTGAGGCCAGCGATCAACTTTTCTCTTATTGCTTGAACAGCTTTGCACTCATCACTTCCAGCAGAAGCTGTCAATCTCTGCAAATTACGAACTGTTGGTATCACTTTTGACAGGGAAACTGATGCCTCAGATGACATTTCTGCCGTAACGACATCAAAAGGTCTGATGGCTAACATCGATTTTTATATTCAACATCAATGTTCGATGTTAACATCGATTATCGCCCAGCACTAATACGTGTACACTTTTTTGGTTGCTGCATTTTTCTGTCTTCTCTCACAGTTCATGATTTCTTTCGCAAGGTATAGTGTCACAGAGAGCTGCATTCATCATTTTCTGAAATCTGAATTTGCAGCTTTATCTCAAAATGCAATAATTGTTGCAGCAGAATATGAAGATTCAGTGAGAAATAAACTTGCTGAGATAGTGATTGATCTTAGCGAACAAGCTGTGATAAGAACGTCATGATGTCAGAAGTACTTGATGTTTCTGATTTGTTTTCATCTTCTGATGAAATTGAAGAAGACTATCAATATTGTGCCTTCCTCAAATGAAGCTATGAATGCATTAAACAGTGTTAAAATCTTTTACTGGTCAAACGAAAATCAACAATTACATCTGCAGTCTCTTTCAATTCATGAAAAGCAATTTGTGAAATTTCTAATCAAAACAACAAACAACGAAAATCACTGATTTTTCTCAATGTTCGTAAATTATTATTATTATTATTATTATTATTATTATTATTATTATTATTATTATTATTATTATTGTGTGCTCACATGGAGCAAAAAAAAATCATATTTCAGATTTCTGTCTTGTCATAATCCAGTTCCATATTATAGCTATCATATGTCGTTGATGGTTAGAACAGTTAGCCGTATCACATATAATAATGCTTTGTCTCATATTGTCAGTTCGTAAATATTTTCCTAAAGTTTAATGTGGAAATTAACTTTCATAAGTAGTGCAGTGTTTTATAGTAGGACAAAATGCAGTCAATTAGGGTTTTTTCCCCTTTCGCATTTTAAATGTATTTTATTTATTCTGTATTTGCTTGAAATGCGGTCTTTATTGATTTTTTTTTATTGACCCTGAATTTACATTTTCCCGCATTATACGTTTTTTTGTGCTGGTTCGACAAAAAACGTAAAAAATGCCTAAATACATATCTGTAAACAAGAAAAGAATGAAGTTACACCAGGAGATAAGACCAATTAAAAAATTTGAATAATAAATTTTTTTTTAACTATTTGAATGTATTCTTAAGTGCTAAGTTCAAATGGTGTAGTTTCAGTTTCAAATGATCACAATTGGCTGTATAAAAAAAAACAACAAAAAAAACACAGATTCACCCAGTTAGGGATGCTTCCAACTGTACATGATCTATTGGTGATTGGTAATATCCCCAGTCATCCTATCTCTTAATATACTGTATTATCATCTTAATATATTCTAATTAGAAAAAAAAGCTTATTATAGAGGTAATTTAATTTTAATGTATGAGGGTTGATGTTTTGTTTTGTGCCGGCCTGCGTAGGCTGAGCCGACTCGACTCCTCCCCAATGGGACAACCCATGGACGATTGGCTACGGCGTATGTGGACGCTCTAGTCGGGAAATAACTGTACGCTAGACAGACTGTCAGGGTGAGTCATACTGCTATAATAAACTAGATTCAATATTAAAAAGGTAACAAAATATACAGTAAAGAAACTGGAGCCCCTAAAGAACGTAATTTAACAAAAGAAATCTTCAGTATTGTCGATGATGGATAGAAGTGTCACCACCCTAGGGAAAGAAAAAAGTAATTCCCAAAGAGGATCGCAACACGCGGCAGCATAGAAATAACATAGAAAGAGCAAACAGAGAAGAAACAAATTATACACAATTGTCAGTATAACTATTAAATACTGCGTTAATATTATTGTTAACAAAGATTGTCAGCATTATCAGAGTGTCTAGCAAAACGATTTTGTAAATTCCCTGATATTCTCCTGTTGTTCACGTAATATTCCCCTCACCACTGACAGCAAAATAAATCTACCTTTAAAAAATACTAGCAGACCCATGTGAAAATATTTTCGCATAAAAAAGTGGTATTATTTTATTTTTTTTGGACTGGATATTATTTTTCACCAGAGCTCTCCAGTACTATGTTTGCTTTTATCGTTCAGCGATCTCTATCATACTGGTATTGAATTTCGTAAAATCCTTTCTTAGTGAGTCTCTACGTTATAAAATAAAACTACAGACTAAATTTCATATTAATAGCTTCAGCAGTTTCGGTTCGGCAGTGATGAATGAGTCAGGACATGTTATTTTATATTATCGCTCATATTTCGCTTTTTTTTTCCCCTGTGTTTGTAAAATTCCCTGTTTTTTTTATACGATTTTGTAAAAGCAGGTGAAAACTGTTGAACTTTTTATGAGGAAAATGTCTGCATAGACAACTATTGGACTGCAAAAATTGAATATATTATAAGATTCCAGAATAATTCCTCTAAATGTAAATTGCATAGGCTGAAATATTTGTTGATTCAACAAACAATGCAGCTCTATGTGCTCTCCGTCTCGCTTTATCCTTTTAGCCCAGCATAATGCGATCCGCAACACTAACGCCACTCAAAACAAAGTGGCATCCTTGATCGACAATATAAACTTAACAAACTGGTTATGACACAACATATTACATATCAAAGTCATATGCTAATCCAAGGTAAACAGTGGCTTGGACATACCCTAAGTTCAGCCACACCCCCAGCTGACTTTACACATGTAAAACCAATTATAAACAAGTATAGGTGCATTTTGTATTTTTTATGGTGCCCTTAGAGCACAAGGCGAGCATGTCGCATTCCACAGCCTTCTCAAAGGTGGGGACAGCTGGCTCATTCGCTGTCAGATCAACATCGCCTTCTATTGAGAAAAAAACAAACGCCTGAAGGAGATTTCCAATCACCAGTTCCTTTCTCGCTGTTGCAGTTGCTATACCTCGTAACGTGTCTTGTAGTGTTCTAGGATGCCTTAATTATGGGAAAAAAATCACCTAGAATCACTTGGAACCGTTTTCCAAGACAAATGTAGGAAACGGTCAATAGCCAAAATTAAGAGAGATGGTGGGCCAAAGTTTAAAGTGACAGGTGAGCATGGTTTACTCTTCTCAATTTAAAGACCGTGATTATCACCCACTTTTGCACTCTCACAAAAAATATTTGAAATCTGAAGCAGTTCCATCATTATTTGTTTGGATCCATAAGGGACCGATAAGATAGTAATATATTTTAAAAATGCCAGTACAGCTCTGATCAGGAATTTCAGTTAGTTGTGCTCTTTTATAATGCAATTCTAAGACTGCATCAGCATGATGACAGTTTATATTTAGCCTGCAAATAAAGAAATGGCACTACCATAAGTACCCAACTATATTAATATTTATCAACAAAAAAAATATAATCTGAATATTCAAACAAATAATTTGTATTTGACTAGGTTTGATTCACTCGTACTAACAACTCGTTTGAACATTAAAGCATTTTTATTGAACTCCAGAGGTTGTATGTTTTTAATAGCATCTTGTACAGCAGGGCATTCCCAATATGCATCTTGAATTTCTTCATTGCTGAAGAAGATGCACACCAGAGAGTAACCACGTTATTGTAATGGCCTTATGCTGATTTTAGACCAAACTTCTTTCCCTCAAGATGTGTATTTAACATCTTGCATGTACCCTTCGTCTAAGAGATAACTTGATAATTTTATTTGATTTCGTTCCCCTATGTTTTAGATGACATTATTTAAGATGATATCGTCTAAGATTAAGAGATTTTTAAATTGATTTCCCAAAGCACGTTTCATTCATTATAACTTTCTTAGTGCACATGTTCTTCATGTGGGAAAGACGTGGTTTCTATCCCCTTGGGGATTTTTCCATGCTCTCTCATCGTGGCACTACTTCTACTGTGCATGCATCGAACATGGTGTGAAATTGTCTATTCCTCTTGAGCAATGTACATACGCGACACTATTTTCCACCTTAACTTCAGTCAACGGTTTCGGTCATACAGATCGAGCGCAATGGCTCGAATACATCGCATGCTCCTTTTCTAGCCAATGGGGAGGAGCACATCAACCTTACACTGAGGCACTGCGACTACACTGCCGAGTCGCACAACACCACCTTGAACACCCTCACTCAGTCAATCTCTAAGGAGAACATCTAAACTCAGAGCCCCCCCCCCTCCCCCTAAGATTGGCGATGGGTTATCCAAGGCCCTGCTCAAATCCGGCTCACGTATGTACCCCTAGGAACCACTGTCCTAAGCTTTTGGCTCCCAATTCCCTGAGTACAACTGGGAATACTCGGTATACCGAATACTCACCTTTACAACTGCGATGGCGTGCAATGCTCATTGACTCTGTACATTTCAAATACATCGTTTCCTTTTCTAGGATCACGTCGCAATTCTTTTGCATTAACAGTGTTCGAATGGCACCTGAGCAACGTCACCAACTAGACAAAAACACTCAGCTTTCATGCATTTTCATGTTAATTAAACATTCAGAATCAGTGTTCCATTTCTGAGCATCAGACAAATAGCACAACTGAATCAGATATCCATAGATATCACAATTAGGTTCGATGACCTATGCTGATTATCTCGAACATTCTATGTAGGCAGGCTCGCGGAAACAAAAGTAAATAACGTTCACCTCATCCTTTAGAAATCCATATCTCTGGTTATGACTTGAATAATCGAACACAATACTACTGGTTTATATTTCAGCTTTTCCTCTCTTGGATGTGGGGAAAAACGAACGAATTCACAGGCAAAATAATCATCCATTACGAGGTACGCACGGCTTCCAACTCATAGTTATTTAGTACACAGAGACATCGTAATAAGCAATGCCACTAATGGACCCCATATTCATAGCTAGAAACTGCTGTTGCTCCTACTTCGCACAGGCATTACATTTGGAACACATTAACTATATGTGTCAACGATGAGCGTCAACAAAACACTCACACAACTGACCCCTTTCTTCTACTATTCACACTTCCCTGCTAGGCCGCAACAATTTCAATGCAATGTGATTTTTCAGAAGGGATGACAAGCCGAATTCCAGCATCCCTTCTTCGAAATTGCATTCCAATAATGGAAGCAAACATTGTCGTACACATTGTTATAATGACGGAGGGGTGCAACAAAAAAATTTAAACAACAACAAATTTGCCGTAAACTGAAACAAATAACATTATTACAATGTCTCAACCCACCAAAGCAATCTTTATATATTTACCAAAATAAATTGCAGCTTATCAGACTACATCTAATTACTAAACTCTACTGCCACTATGTGGCACAGTTTCAAGACTGAAAAATGACAATGTTCAGATTTGGTCCAGTATTTACTATGTTATTAGGAAATCCTCTTGCTGATGGTTTGAACATACTGGCATTACTTTGATTTTATTATGCAGAATATTTTCTTAATTCCTTAAATAATAACTTTCTTTACTTTAACAGGAAGCAGTTCTGGACAGCATAAATGAATTGCTTATAGAATTGGATAGCAGGTGAGTAAACTAAGTGTCTGTGGGAATTTCGTTTGAGATATTTTTCATAATTTAGCATAATCAAGTAATGATAAGTCATTAGCAGATTATGGTAAACTTGAGAAGGATGAAGAGGGTTTGTGCTTATTGCAAGAAACTTCAATGAAATTCAGGAAGCTTCACACTTTCTAACAACAAAACTCTGATCATCCCTTGTTGTTCTTTTATGGTACAAGTAGTTTAATGATACTACCATGAACTTATAAGGTCCTTCCAGTTATACACATAATGCCACCATTACTGTCAGCATCTTCCATGAGAATTTCTCCCTATGTGAGAGTTTAAAATGCTGGGATGCTCCTTTCCTGAAATTTGTTGTTACTCTTTCAACTATCCTTGTCTTTTAATTAGCTATCATCAAAAATAATGATAATCTTGGATGAGCATAAAAAATGAGAATTTTTAGGATCACAACTGACTCATCCTCAGGTAAGAAATGAAATGGAGCACCCCAAGTCATCAAATTTAAAGGAAAAATGACTACTCACAAAATTGTTGCACATAATTAAATAATAATAATTATAAACTGGAGATGCTCTCCAAGCATAGGTAATGATTTTTCGATTGAAAAATGGAAGGAAAAATTCTGCGACCTGGA
>JAHWFO010104177.1:131399-144635 GCA_023313115.1 Rhysida immarginata | reverse complement strand
AATTGATAAAGTAAATGTTGAAGGACAATCACAAATGAAACAAAGGTCTTGTGGAGAAACTCAGATGAAATACAGACGAAACACAGAAGAAACGAAGATCTAGTGAAGAAATGTTACACGCACACAGGGAGGCACACAGTTACAGATGAAGAAGGTTTATGATAAAAGAACATGAAAGAGCACTTAGAAACAAAGATAAAAACAATCATTTAGTGAATCACTGCATTAACCATCAACATTACTTCGAATGAAAAAAATTTAGCCAAACCATCTATAGAAATTAATAATAAATGGAAATTACTACTAAAAATATAATATCACTTCCCTTACACTCAACAATCCTGATCACAACAATCAAACTAATCATAATATCACACATTGTATTAGATTACATTGTTTTGTTTTTTATTATTATATCTTCCATTCATTCAAAAAACTTTATTACTGAAGATGGGAAAAAATCCCGAAAACGTTAAATATATTTCAAGTTAGTCATCCAAGTGTTACGAATCATCGATCTTTCATCATAAACCTTCTTCATCTGTAACTGTGTGCCTCCCTGTGTGCGTGTAACATTTCTTCACTAGATCTTCGTTTCTTCTGTGTTTCGTCTGTATTTCATCTGAGTTTCTCCACAAGACCTTTGTTTCATTTGTGATTGTCCTTCAACATTTACTTTATCAATTAGGTGACTTTTTTCATTGTTTTCTATTATTTATTTTAATTTATTTAATTTATTTGTTTTCTTTAATTAAAGGAGTTTTATATACCTTAATTAATATATATTACAAAACCTATATTCGTCCAACAAGAGAAAAACAGGATGTGTTTCCGGTCTGATATCGACTACTCACCCATCCGCAATGCTTTGTGGGATCTCTCCTTCAGAGGCTACACAAGTCAATTTGTAATGGCGACGCCCGTGCAACAACTCTTCAGCCAAACAAGGAAAAGCTATTCACAGCCAGGCTAGGGAGATTTGTGTGGAACGTATTTTGCTACTTTAAAGGAAAATAGTGTTTTAAAGGCTTATCTGCTTTGATGGAAGAAACTTCCAAGGCAACACAAGTGTCTTTTTCTTGCGTTCGAACAATTGTTCAAGAAGGAAACGAAGCACGTCTTCATGCGAAGCTACCACCCCCTCTCCTTGCTTTTCGACTCTGGAAAGAAAAGGCCCAGGGAATCTCGAACAACGATATATATAAAATTGAGTTAAAAGACAATTTTATGAAGTGTACAAATATTTTTAATGATAATTAAAGCAAAGCAACTGAATAATATTAAAGCTTCTGCTGTAATATTATAAAGCGCTTCTTCAATGAGACATGAGACAGAAGTGATTAAGCGCACGAGGCCCCCTTTCTCTGATTGGCTAATCTGAAACTTCCTGTGACACACCCTGTTTTTCTCTTGTTGGATGAACTATAGACTCTGATCAAGCCTAGCAGACATGAATCTTAAAAATGTAATACGCATCTTAAAAATGTCTACCTGACATCGAGAAAATTATCACATTAAAACGAAGGAAATAAAATGGTAAACTGCCTCGGTTTTTTTTTTTTTTTTTTTTTTACAGTGTCGAATTGATAATTAGCAACTCATACTCAGCTTTTAGTAAAGCTTTTAGAGGTTTGCTTCTCTGCGTAGCACAAATACACTCCCTATTCTTTAACATGGAGTATAAAAATAGAATTTTTTATTTTTTTATTTTATTTATTAATTAATTGGATCCAATACATCCATCCAGGGCCTGTATGGCCAGAGGCCGACGAGTTGGGTCCCTGGATGGACCTGGATTCACGACTGCTGTATGATGGTCACAGCAGCCGGGGAGGGTAAAGATTGGCTATTAAAAAAAAACTATTTTATGCCGATTAAATTAATTGGTATCACTAGAAAGAGCACAATAATTTCTAGGTCCCTTTGCTTGCTTTCTCATTTCAATAATAATTACATTTACAATCGCAATTCTATATTTGTACTCCATGTTAAAAAATAGGGAGTGTATTTGCACTATGCAGAGAAGCTAACTTTACTAAAATCTGCACACGTCGACTTTAAGGAACTGATCAACGTGATGTGCAATAGGGGAGGAAGGAAGATTACCCGCGTGCATGGGCGCTGCACGCGACAGAAATCTTGGACGGCCCTGCCCTAAAGTTTATAACGTTTGTTTTTTACTTTGAAGTAAATATAATATGACAGGTTGACATTTTTATAAGAAAGTGATGAACCGGTTGCCATTTTTTTGGAAGCAACAGAAATAGAAAATAATTCTTAAGGATAGCGAATGAATATGTTGAAATTCTGAGGTGCTCGTTGCACCTTTAAATTTTGCAGATAGGATAACAATGAAGAGAGCTCATCCTCTAATGCAGACATTTGAAGAAGAACCCTTCCTTACCTCAACCTTATATCCCAATCATGATGCCATCCTGAAAGTTTAAGAAAAGAATGATTAAAATTTCTGTATATTTAGTGAACATGTTTTGGCATTTGCATTTAGTTAGTTAATTGCTGTTTAATGTATGTTTATTCTTCAGGGTAATTTCTCAGAGTGTGTAAATGTATTTTTCTAAATTTTTTTATAGTGGTTATAATATTGCACAGCAGGCACTTCATTATATTCATACAAACGAAGTTATCATGACAGCTGGAAAGTCTCGAACTGTTCAAGCATTCTTGAAAGTAAGATTGTAAGATGAGGAGAGAGAAATATGAAATGCAGTTTCATCTATAACTATATAATGTATTTGATTTTTTTTTTTTTTTTTTTTTGTAGAGAGCAACAAAAAAAATAAAATTTCAAGTAATTGTAGTTGAACATGCCCCTTTCTATGATGTAAGTTTTGTTTTAGTGTTTTTTAATTTTTTGATAAATAAGTACAATCAACTCCGTTTATAAGAAAGAGCCCATGAAACGATGTCCGAGAGAATGAAAATCGATTTCAGTTACCGTATTTTTTCGAATATAGGCCGCGGCTCTAAGCCCCAAAAATCAAAAATTTTAGGAGTGAGCCTGAAAAAATCATTATCGGTAATTTTGGATGGAACAAAAAAAAGATCGAACTACTTCGTTTTAGCGTCTCATGGTATATTACATAGTAATATAGATAGTAATTTTATTATTTATATAACTATCTAAATTATTTTTATATACTTAATGAAACTTTTATAAATTTATTAATTAATTGTGTAAATAATTGTTTTTAATTTAGCGTAACTCTTCGACAGCGGCCATGACTCTATCAACGAAGTGCCGACCAATAGTGCGATAGAGCATTCTATGACATCACAACACCTTGGAGCGTAGCCAATGAGACTCGACCTTGGAGTAGAGTCGACCAGCAGAAGGAATGAAATCGCCGACAATAGCTTTAACAAGTGAATTTCGTAATAATTTATGAATGAAAATATATGTGACTGGTTAATTATTGTTCTGAAAGGTTAAAATATTAATTTCACTGTTAGAAAACGATTGAACAAAGGCTGGATAATTTAAAGCCATGAACAAATATCCACCGTGTTTTTATCAGATAAATTTTTAACGATCAGCGATCGATTTGCCTTTTCAAAAAGTAGAAAGTGTAACAGCATTTTCGTTTAAAAAGATAGGAAACAAATATAAGAGAAAGGCAGTGGCCACGTACAGTGCAACCTTGTACGCCTTCCGTTCAATACAAAGGAAGTGACAACATGTACCGCCATCTACCAACAGATTCAGATTCCAAACTATCTCAAATTTCAAAACAAGCAACATGGCAGATTCCCATCGCATAGTGGAAAAATGCAACGTTTTAAACAATTTTATCTTAGCTTCGAGCAGCTAATATGGGATAGAATGAATATTGTTAATGACGCCGATCATCTGCAAATCAAGGAAAGCTACATTTCCTTCAAATTTACTAGATTTATATATCGGTGGTCACTATGCATAGATGCCCTCTCCCCTCAAGCATTCTGTTCTCCTGTTAACTGAAGTTAGCTCTGATCGCTTCGCTGTCTTCATTTTGACTCTATTACAATATATTTCATGTAATAGATGAAGGAGGTTCTTCTGTTTCTGATGTAATTATAGTGAAAAATATTCAGGGCCCCTATCAATGTTTTGAGCTGCAGATAACATCCTTGATTTTTTTTATTTTTTTTATTCTAAATAATGAATTTATAATTATTATAATTATTCATTTGGTCAAAAGGTAATAGATTCATTATTATTAGAAAAAATTTCTTATTTTTATTATAAATATTCATTTATTGAATAATAGTTGTTTTTACATGTCATTTTACAGTTAAAATTAAGAATTTTACAATTTCTTCATGTAAAATTTTAAAAAATTAAAAAAATTATTTTTTTATAATTATTATTTTGTTTGACACTTCTAAATATAAATGCCAAATAAATTATTGTAGTAAAAATAAAATAAACTATAACAAAACCCACTTGACGCCTTTGTATTTCCAACAGATTAATGTCCAAAGACAGCTTCAGTAGTAAGATTTATCTATTGTCCATAACGGCGCAATATTAGAAATTTAAAATTTATAAAACAAACTTTAAGTATAATTAACAGGAGTACAAGGTTGCACTGTAAGTAGCCACTGCGTAAGAGAAAATAGGTATAATATGCATGCATTGTATTGGCTATCGACCAAAGATTATTCCACTATAAAAAAAAAATATTTGATAATGTACAACTGTGAAATCGGGAGCAGTTTTTTTTTGGTGGGGGGAAGGGCTAATCTTTATTAATAGAAGAAAGAAATTCAACTCTATTTATCGTACGAGAAAATTGTACTTATTTTATACAAAATTTATAGTAAAATAGAGTCGGAATTGTTCGTTTTTTTAATATTAATTATCCCACCTATTTTATATTTGCTTCCTATTTTTTTATAGGAAACTTCGGTTACATTTGATACTTTTTGAAACGGTAAATCGATCGCAGAGTGGCAAAAATTATCCGATAAAAACACAGTAGATTTGAATTCATGGCTTTAAATTAACCAGCCGTTGTCGAATCGTTTTCTAACAATTAAATTAATATTCTAAGCCTTCAGAACAATAATTAACCAGTCACATATATTTTCTTTCATAAATTATTATGAAATTCACTTGTTAAAGCTATTGTCGGCGATTTCATTCCTTCTGCTGGCCGACTCTACTCCAAGGTTGAGTCTCATTGGCTACGCTCCAAGGTGTTGTGATATCATAGAATGCTCTATTGCACTATTGGTCGGCAGTTCGTTGATGGAGCCATGGCTGCCGCCGAAAAAGTAAAGAGTTACGCTCGTTCATTAAAATGAAATTACTATAATTATTTACACATTTCATTAATAAATTCATAAAAGTGTGATTAAATATATTAAAATAATTTAGAAGGTTATATAAATAATCTAACTGGTGTCTAAATTACTATTTAAGATACTGTGGCACACTAAAACAAAGTAGTTCGATCTTTTTGTAGACCCTAGAAGTTTGCGGCCTAAAGTGAATTGCGACCTTTAAACGGTTATTTTTTCGTTCCACCGTCAAATTTGCGGCTGCGGCCTAAAGTGAATGCGACCAATATTCAAAAAAATACTGTACTTTATTTTAATAAAAACCTTTGTATTGCAAAATGGACGTTGTTGAATTATTACTAATAAATAAGAGCCCAGTCAGGGAATTGAAAAAAGGCTTTTTTAAGTGGAGTTTACAAAAGACAAGACAGTTATCTAGGGGAAATGAAGAGCAACTCTTATAAGCGGGAAAACTCTTGTCTCCAGAGCTCTTATATGCAGAAAACTCTTGTATTTGATAAGGGATTACTGAAATGAAACAAATTGGCTTTATAAGCAATAACCTACATTGATTTTATTTGAAACTCGATGAAGAATCAACGAAAAGCAGCTATGTACAGCTCTTTTCGCACGAAAAACATAAAAAAAAACAAAAAACTTGGTTTTGAGTTGACTTCAGTTTGCTTCCTAAGTTCTTTAATTTTCTGCAAAAGGGTGCATAATATATTATTGATTCATATCATCATTGTCAGAGTTAATATGAAGTGAGAAAATGGGGGTCGTAAGCCACATTCACAAATACGCGAGAAAGACCTGTTCAGGCAAGTAAAGTTCTCACTCCCACCGCGAGAAAAATTCTGGCACTTTCTCTCACTACTGGCGCTCTGCTGCGAGAGATGCTCACTTCAGCGAGAACCGAATAATGCCTTGTGCACAAGACTTTTCTTTGCTAGCTCAATGGCACTAGAGATTACTTGACAAAGAAAAGAAAGGCTGCTGCTGCACTTGAAAATGCTTCTGATGCTGAAATAATGTCGCACCACTTGTAAAGTTATGATAAAATTCTCAAATATAGAGCAATAAATTCTCTACAAATAAGAATTTTTAAGGGTTAAAGGGTTACAGCTATTGTATAAATTACTTAAAACTTTTCTTAAAATAATTTTTGTCAAAAAATCTTATATATTAAAACGCAAAGCACTTTTTTAAGAGCATCGGCACTTCTGCACATGCACATTGATCGTTGTTATAGTCGTTAATTGTTGTATGTAGTTATTGTCAATTTGATCATCAATTCTAGCGAAGTTCTTGATTGTGACGTTTTTGTGGAGAGGATTGTTTATGATTGTTTATGAAACCACACAGTTGTTTGCCGTCCAATTTTGGCGCGTTCCGTCTAGTTTTTTTTTAAGTTTAAATTTCGTGCCAAAATGTCGAAAGAAATCTCAAAAAATAAAAAAAAAAATTGTCCTTCCATAACGTATTTTTATATTAATTCTATATCTATATAAAAGAGGACATCTACGGGCTGACTCACTGACTTATCATCACACAGCAAAATCCACTGGGCCCACAGACTCGAAACTCGGTGGGGTCATAGGACGGGTAGCTTAGGTACGTGCTAAGACTGGTTTTATGAAATTCAGACCCCTGCCCTCCAGGGGGGCAGAAATGAGTTGCACGTTCGGTCGCCTAGCTCCGCCCCCAATGAACGCAGATCTTCGAAATTTTGCAGGAATGTATCTAGCTACCGTGCCACAAAAATAGTTTCCCCGATTTTCGATATTCGAATTTTAAAGGGTGCGAAAACTTAAAAAAAAAAATCGGTTTTTCACAAAATTTTCTGATATTTTGGTACAACTTCACGGGGAATAAAGATAAAGCAACGCAACTCAGAGGGAAGCTCCTCGGGGATATTTACAAAAAACCAATTTCTGTTTTTTTTCGATTTTTGCTTTGTGAAGGGGGCCAGGAGAAAGCGCCCCAATACCCGAAAACGTGCCCGCAAAGAAAAATCTAAAAATTTTTAAAGGGTTAAAGAACTGTGCATTTTTAATAGGAAAAAAATCTTTTTTGAAAACATAATGCCCTTTTCTGAAAATTAAGTGCCCTTTTTGGGGAGCAAAGTGCCCGTTTTTGATAACGTCGTGCCCTTTTTAGCCCTTAGCACCCTGCCCTTTTTTAAGTCTAGATTGAACCCTGGTCAAGGTTGCATCACATCAAAGGTGAGGGGGGGGTATACATGTTAATGTTTGGGCATAAAAAAAAACTGATCATAACATTGTTTCAATTGGTGGACTTCGAACATAAAATCTCAGCAATTTGACATCATCCTTTCTGTATGTTTTTTCTCATTTGCCACCAGCATATTTTCCAAAAAATTTTCATCTGAAATCTTGATTGATCCTATCCTGAATTACTAAAAGAGTCTTCTGAGCTTTACGAGTCTTTCATTGTAAAACATGTAATGTAATCAGAGAGATCTGCAACTCTATGATTTGTCGTTCTTCCTTTTATAAAGCTGCATTCACATATACGCGAGTAAGACCTGTTCACGCTAGAAAAGTTCAGCCACGTTAGAAAATTCCTGCGAGATAAGATTCTCGCAAGGCCATTTATATATTTGCTAGGATCATTTCTCGTGCAAGAAGGGTGTTGCCAAAGTTTTCTGTTTGAAACAGTAAAATCTAGCTCTCATGTGCTAGGTGAGAAAGTGCCCAGATTCCAGCCAATCTGATCAGAGTACTCCGCTCTTCTGATTGGCTGCCTGTTGCAGCAAGGCAAAGGCAACAGCTAAAACAACCTGGATGCCATGAATGATTCTCTCGTCTTGTTAAAGAAACAGGAAAGACAATTAAAAAGCAAGCAAATGCTTTAAAAAGGCAAAAAGAGACCACATTAAGAGAAAATTTGATTTCTGCCGTCCGTGAATGGGAAATCATTTCAAATAAGGCTCATAAAGACCATCGAGATTGCGGCCTCGTTGAGATACGATGGGTCGAAGTTGAAGAGATCATGAAAATTCCAAGTACATCCTTTCAATAATTATTAATTATACATGCAAAAACAGACAACAAAAGAAATAGTTTTGAGTTATTTTATAGCCCCCTCCCCCGTCCCAAAATATGACAAAACGTGTTTTCTGCATTTTATTTTTTTTGACGCATTTGTACACTTTCAATTCTCTATTCAAACAAATTATGTTGCACTACTCGCTAATTATAAAATAATCACAGGCAGATTGATAATCACTGTTTTATTTACTATTTGAAATAATAGAAATCACAATATTGAACAAATCTAATTACAAATTGTTAGAACAACAGATTAATATTATTGTCTGAGTTATTATTCAACCTGTATACACAATTATCATTTATTAAATACTAGCTGATATACCCGGCGTTGCTCGGGGTCTTTTTTGATGAAATTTTGCAATATCTGAATATGAATGTACGGAGGTTGAGTCAAAAGTAGTGGCCGATCAATATCTGCGCAAACTTTTAAATGGGTACCAGACAGGAACCACTCATTGCTAATCTTCAAAGTAGAGTCCATCATGCTCGATGGTCTTCATCCAATGATCAGCCAGTTGGCAGATGCCCTCGCAAAACCACTCTTCTGGTTTCTGGGCGAAAAAGTCATGCATGGAGTCTTCAACCTCACTGACATTGGCAAAGCGCCGTCCACGCAGGAAGTACGCCATGGATTGGAAGAGATGGCAGTCGGAAGGTGCCAGGTCGGTGCTGTATGGTGGATGTGCCAGAACCTCGGTTTTTTTTCCAGCACTTGACGACACACCTTCACCCGTTGTTGTGCTTGCGCAGGCATCAGCTCATGGGGCACAACTCGGTAGCTCCTGTTGACCTTTCCCATGGCATGCAGATGTCAAACCACACTCGATGAAGTCCCGAGTCCGCCACTAGCCCACGGGTGGTGCTGCCTGGGTTGGCTTCTACTTGTTGCCGTAAGGCTGCATCATCCACTTCTTTGGGTCTTTCGCTTCTTGGCGCATCTTCCAGGCCCATGTCTCCAGACGAAAAGCAGGAGAACCACCATCATGCTGTCCGTTCATTGGTCGCACCCTGACCTTCCACCCTGCAAATTTCGACGGCTGCTGCTCGCACACTGGTCCCCTTTTTCCAATAGTGACGAAGGAGCTTGCGTATCACCAGTTTTTCCACCATATTTTTACACTGGCTGACGCAGGTAGCACATGTCTATGGCATTCAAATTCGGTTTGATGCTTCTTACCACTTCCTTTTCTTTTAATAAACTGCGATATATCCTTGTGGTAAATGGTCTTCGCCCAGAATTCGTCAAACTCCAACCTTCCCCCCCCCCTCCCCTCCCGAGTCGGCTGTCCGTTCATTTCGTCTATGTAAAATCAGCAATGTGACATTATTTCTTTTGGGTGTTCATTTTTCAATTGCCACTTATGTAGAAGAACATGAGTATTAACTAAAGAATTAATGCAGTTCATAATCATAGCTTAATTTACTGCTGAAATCAGATGAATGCCTTGCTGATATCAGAAAGAAGAAATTTATTATCAAAGCTTCTAAAAGAGATAGACATCAAAATTTTTTTAGCTATTTTGGAAAAACTAACAGTGAAATTTATATTTGAATGATAGTTCCTCAGAAATTTGTAGCTGCTGGCTTAAATAGAATAATAGTAAACACACCAAAAATTCTGTATAGTATTATAAAATTTTTAAATGTAAAAGTAGCTGGCTAGTTGTCAGTTATTTTTTTTTTAGCTTTGTTAAAGGGTAATCTGTCTGAAACAACTATTTTCAGAGTTTTATCATGCTGTTTTCACCTCACAAACATTCATGAAGAAAACCTTTTGTAAAGAAAAAAAAAAACAAAAAAAAATCAATTTAGATGTTTATTCTTTTTTAATTTCACAGGCATTTAACATTCCAGATCCATAAATGAAAGTTTAAACATATCAAAATTAAATGATGAATGAAAAAGTTGTGCAACATTTTATTTTCCAAGAAAAATGATGACCTCGTGCTTAAGTTTATTTAAAGCAACAAATAGTCAGCTGTTATTAAACCGGGGGTTTATCTATGTTATATATAGTGCACTTATTTTGCTGGAATACAAAATTTGGATCATTAATTTATCCCTTAGAGGTGAAAGATAATTGCTCAATGTATCTTGGTGATCTAGAGCATTAGATTTGATTTACCAGCTGCTGCAAATGCATACCAAATCATAATGGATCCTTCACCTATGTTTAATATGACCTTTTGTGAAGGTCAATTTCTCCTCTTGATGTAAGTCATGCCAGATAATAGATTCCATCTGGCCCATCAAGGTTAAATTCCTTTTCACCACTGAATGAAATATGGTTCCATAAGTCACTATTGTCTATGTGAGCTCTTGCAAACATCAATCTGGCCTCCATATGCTTAGGACTCAGTCTTGTTTTTGCCTTAATTTTGATATACCGTATTTTTTCGAATATAGGTTGCGGCTCTAAACCCAAAAAAAATTGAAAAATTTAGGAGTGCAGCCAAAAAGTGAGTGCGGCCTGAAAAAAATATTTCTTCTGAATTAAAAAAAATCGTCATCGGTAATTTTGGATAGAACAAAAAAAAGATCGAACTACTTCGTTTTAGCGTGCCATAGTATATTACATAGTAATTTTATTATTTATATAACTATCTAAATTATTTTTATATATTTAATGAAACTCTTATAAATTTATTAATGAACTGTGTAAATAATTATAGTAATCTCATTTTTAATTTAGTGTAACTCTTCAGCAGCGGCCATGGCTCTATCAACGAAGTGTCGACCAATAGCGCGATAGAGCATTCTATGACATCACAACACCTTGGAGTAGAGTGGGCCTGAAGGAATCACCAACAATAACTTTAACACGTGAAGTACAGAATAAAGCGATAATAATTTATGAATGAAAATATGTGACTGGTTAATTATTGTGAAGGGTTAGAATATTAATTTTACTATTAGAAAATGATTGAACAAAGGCTGGATAATTTAAAGCTATGAACTCAAATCCACCATGTTTTTATCGGATAATTTTTTACCGATCAGCGATCGATTTACCTTTTCAAAAAGTATAAAGTGTAACAGAATTTTCGTATAAAAAGATGGGAAGCAAATATAAGAAAAAATAGGGATAATATGGATAGATTGTATTGGCTATCGACCAAAAATTATTCCGCTATTAAAAAAAAATCCTCATCTACAACTGTGTAATCGGGAGCGTTTTTTTTTTGGTGGGGAAAAGGGGTAATCTTTATTAATAGAAGAAAGAAATTGAACTCTATTTATCGTACGAGACTATTGTAACTACTGTAATTTTCAGCAGTAATGTCACGGCGTTTGTTAATAACAGTGAAAATTTTGGCGTGTGCGGCCTTTCAGCTGCCACGGCGTAACTGTCAGAGATTTTCCAAAATGTTTAAAAAAAAAAAAAATCTTGTACTCACGATTTTAGGCCTACTTCATATCGTTTTTCTCTCAACAATATAAAATGAATAGTGGCAATGTATTCCTTGATTTATATTTATTGATGAATTTATCGATGAATTCACATCCTATTAATTAAAAATTCACTCCGATAGCGATCGAGCGTAAGCGTTCATCAACAGCGGCAGATTGAACCACCAGGATGCCGGGAAAAATTCCGGTGGGCCGGACGGATCCCTTTACTTTCTCATGATTGAGAGCCGCTTTCGTCGACTTTTCCCCGGTACCTGCCCGGTACGATTTAGATTGCCAGTCCGCCCATGTTCATCGATCATCGTGAGCACTTCATCTAAAAACTTCCCGCCTTTAACTATCTGCTCTTTATCGTTCTCACTATTCACGTTCTCATCGTTCACTACACGACCAACATTATCAACTTTCAAGTCTGATCACTTTCACCACTTTCGCTTTGCAATAATGGCCGACAGTGAAACCGTGTTCCGAATGCGTTTATAGTTTTGTAATGAATCTGAAGGCACAAAACATGTCAGGATACATGTTTTTTTAGGATAAATCTTCCCTTTTAGGTTACGGCAGCGGCCACTCGCTACGCTATACAATGGCCAACTCCCGCAATCCGCTTTTAATTGGCGCGCACACGTACGGGTATAGTGAAAACGGAAAACGAAATTTGTCTTTAAGGAGAACAAGCTGCCTGCTGGCGTATTTCTTTTCCGTTTTTTAATTAAAATTTCCTATAGCTGGATACACGGTAGGGGCGAAGGAGCCGAAGATAAAAGCGAAGATTGTTTTATATTTTTTATTTTTTAAAATTTTTTTCTCGTAGGTATCGAATTTTCTTTAAAGTTTCGTTTTTCTCGTATGTAGATTTTTGCATTTTAGCGCCCGTATTTTTTTTCATAAAAGAATAAATGCATTGAAATCTAATAAATCCGCACCAGATTATAATATCGGACAATAAATAATAAATAATTACGCTTAAAACAGAAAGTTTGAAAGCATAACTAGTTTCTGTGGCAGTTAACTCTTATTTACTGATCGGACTTTTTATCTCGATGCTCGGGGCTGACTATCAAAAAATTTCACGAGCGCACGCGGGGCTAAATGGTCACGAGAGTGCTTGAGAGGTGTTAGAAACACCAGTATTTTATTATATATTATTATTATAAGCAAGAGCATGGTAGAGTATATCTTCACCATGAGCAAGAGTATTTTTCAAATTCGCCAAAGCAATGTGCAAGCCATACAGCAGCTTTTAAACTAACAGCCAAGATTGAAAAGGCTAAAGAGCAATCGTGCAGCAGCAAGGCAGTTATAACTCGATGAAAAAATGTATTCGGTGCTGGAGGAAATGTATGCAGAAATATATGTAAGAAATTAAAATTACTTACTAAATAAATTATAATTAAAATATATGTATTACCTTTATTGAAGCATATAAGAAAACTGTTTTTAGATTAGCGATTGAGCGTGGGGG
>JAHWFO010104177.1:110009-129561 GCA_023313115.1 Rhysida immarginata | reverse complement strand
TAACTGTCGGAGATTTTACATTGTTGTTAAATTTTTGCTGCTGCGGCCTATCAGCTGCCGCGGCATTACTGCCAAAAATTACGGTAATCTTTATTAATAGAAGAAAGAAATTGAACTCTATTTATCATATGAGACTATTGTTTTTATTTAGTAAAATAGTGTGACATTCCATGGAATGTCTGTGTGGGTGTCGTATGTGTCCCGGCAGAAGAGGATTGAATTGATTAGCTTTTGTTATTTTCGTTCATACGCGTCGAGTGGGTGTGTATTTTGTTTTGTGTGGTTTTGTGTTGTGTGTAGTTATGTCTAGTTGTAGAATTTAGTTAAGTCATAATAATTTTGGTGTATTTCGTTAATGGCAGAGTAAAGGGTGTAGTCTCTGTGTGCATGTGTAGTTTTGTTGTGAGTGTAGCTTGTATTTGTTGTGATCGTTTCTTTTCTTATTATTTTGTCGGCATTGTTGATGGCGTTGTGGCGGTCTTTGTTGGGGCTGGGATTGTTGCAAGTCACAATTCTGAGAAGATCAATCTCAGCCTCCAATAAATATTGTTGTCGATAATTACTTTCCGAGAAATGAAAATACATGATGTGATTCTAAATATTCGGTTGTTGGATGTTTTTTTTTTTTTGGGCTGAAGGTCGCTGATCTGAGTGGTGGCTGTTCTTATGTCGGCTGTTACACACAGAAAGTTTTGTGTTCGAAAATAAGTTTCATATGTTCTAGTCTGCTTTACATTTGCTGGACAATGATTCTGATTAAACGATTTAGTTTCTTTATTAAAAGAAGTTTTAATGATTTCGTATAAAGAATTTTGTACCCTGTTCAAGAAATCTGTTGTCGTATTGTATTGAGGAGAAAGAGTGCATGGACGATGTTATGTTTTGTATCGCATTATGTTTCCGAAGCCTTGGAATGGTGGTAGCGGACGTCTAAACGTTATCTGGGTTCAGGTGAACAATACTTCTTGCAGACATGGTGAGTGACCTTTTGCTTGTTTTATCTTGCGCGGAGCAACAAACGAACATGGACGTTCTCATTGCCTTGTGAGCCCCATAGACTGAGGTTCCTCCCGCCATGTCAGCGAGCTCGTTGCGCAAGAGTCACCGCCGCCGCTTATATGCATAGCGAAAGAAGCCTTAACAGAACTGTTTTGAATTTAACTTTCATCCTGACGAGAAGAAATCTTGTAATTTATATTACGATAGATTTTAGTTGCCTGATTCGCTGTATCGAGCACGTGAATGCACTCTTGAGTTGCAGTGATCATAAGCGCTAACAGAGAGTGGCAAGACACGGTACACATATAGCAATGTTTTCTGGAGGCGCACGGCAATCCTAAGCGCAGCCGGCCGGACATATACGTCACAGGCGTAACCAGTGACAGAGCAGAATGGGGCAGCCAAAACCCGTCATGAGGAGTTACCGTGCCTCCCCTTCTCTTCCTATGATAAAGGTGGCACTGCGTGCTTGATTGGCGTTTAACGTAGGAATACTTATTCGGGGGTGTTGGACACCTGTCCGTCTGTGAGTTCTTGTCGTATGCTCTCTCGTTATTAGTCTTGCTGCTACCTCTGCATTTCACGAGGTTCTCCGAGCTCGTGTAGAGCAGATACGGCACCTGGATAATTTGTTTGGCGCATTACGTTTAGCTGTTTTAGCAAATTGTATAATGTTTCGTGGCTACGCTGGGGCCCCATAGATGCAATATACATAATGTAAATGTACATACATGTAGTTTATTGGAATAAATTTCGTAGATTCACCCCACACACATCTAGTCCGAGTTGCTCTCTAGTTTTGGCCCCGAATCCTTGATGCCCTCACACCCCACACAGGTCTTATTCGATTTTGTGTATTTTCGAGATGGGGGAGGTGGGGAACCATTTCAATAGAATCGAATTATTGTTTGTTTTTTTTTTTACATTAATAACCCCCTTCCCAACTGAAATGAGGAGTAGTGTCAGTAACGTCGTAAGCGTAATGGTTTTTGGTCGATAGCCAATACATCTGTATATGCTCAATAGTAAATATATACACCTATATTTGATCAGTAGTCAATACATATTTTATATTTGCTTCCTATCTTTTTATAGGAAACTTCTGTTATATTTTATACTTTTTGAAAAGGTAAATCGATCGTAGATCGACAAAAATTATCTGATAAAAACACGGTGGATTTGAGTTAATGGCTTTAAATTAACCAGCTTTTGTTGAATCGTTTTCTAACAATGAAATTAATATTCTAAGCCTTCAGAACAAAAATTAAACAGTTGCATACATTTTCATTTATAAATTATTATGAAATTCAAGTGTTAAAGCTATTGTCGGCGATAGTCGGCGATTCCTTTAAGCCCATTCTACTCCAAGGTGTTGTGATGTCATAGAATGCCCTATCGCGCTATTGGTCAGCAGTTGATAGAACCATGGCCGCCACTGATGAAATAAAAGTTATACTCACTCATTAAAATGAAATTACTGTAATTATTTGCACATTTCATTAATAAATTTATAAAACTTTCATTAAATATATAAAAATAATTTAGAAGTTTATATAAATAATAAAACTGCTGTCAAAATTACTATTTAAGATGCTGTGGGATGCTAAAACGAAGTAGTTCGATCTTTTTGTAGACCCTAGAAGTTTGCGGCCTTTAAATGGTTATTTTTTTGTTCCACTGTCAAATTTGCGGATGCGGTCTAAAGTGAATAAAGCCTATATTCGAAAAAATATGGTAAATGCAATTTCCATTTGCACGTAGAACATTTCTGGTTGTTCTATAAGTGACAGGTAAATTCTACCAAGGCTGCAATAATTACAGATGATGATGTATGCACCTGTTGATGTTGTCATTCTCAAAATGCTTCGTTTATCTGTCTGTCTCACAATTTTGGTGGACGTCCTGGACTCTTTTACACCATATACAGTCCTGGACAAAATTATAGGACCAGTCAAGAGATGCAATATGAATTTATTTGATTCACACTCCTGTGTACCATATAATTTGTAATGCACAATAAAACAAATTTCTAAGAAAAAAAAAGTTAAAAAAAAATAAAACTAGCATCATCTATTTTCATTTGTGAGCTACAAAACGCAATGGACAAAATTATAGGACTTGTGTCATTGACAACAAATTATTTTACTCGTATTGTTGAAATTATTTATTTACAACAATTTTAACGTAAACTAAAACTTTGTTTGCTTTCTATTTAAATGTATCACTTCAATTAAACGGTCTGTCATCGACTCAGCCAATTTTTTCAGTCTGTTGAGTGGGATATCAGTCCATGCTTTTGTAATGGCACTTCAAATCTTTTTTATGTGTGAAACTGCTTTCCATCGGAATAAACACTTCACACCACATCACCCCACAAGTTCTCAATGGGACTGAGATCAGGACTGCACGCTGACCAGCCCAAAACACAAATTTCTTGATCATGAAACCACTGTTGAGTGGATACTGCACAATGAAAGGGTGTGTTATCTTGCTGAAAGACAAAGTCCAGATCATTCAGTTCGTCTCTAAATGGCAACAAATAATTTTCTAAAACATCTTGAAAATTGTCTGCATTTGACCTTGGCTTCACAAAACACAAACTTGATTTGCTGTTGGCAGAAAAAGCAACCCAGATCATAACAGAACCTCCACCTTGCACTCGTCTTGAAAGAAACTGTTCTGGCTGCCTGAGATCATGCCAGTAGAATCTTATGCCATCAGGCCCATCCATATTAAATTTTTTTTCGTCACTAAAGTTAGTATGATTCCACATTTGCGAATTCCCAACGTACTGTTTCGCAAAGGCCAGTCTTGCATGCATGTGGTTTGAAGTTAATTTTGGCTTGGATGTATATTACGTGTAAGTGTAAAGAAATAAAAAGTAACCAGAATACCTGTGGATGTAAAATCAGCATAAACAAGATGCCACTGCTTTTCCACAACAAGGTTTATTCACCATGAATACGTATTTCGAGTGCTACGCACTCATTTTTCAACATGACTCAAATACTCAAAGAGTCATGTTGAAAAATAAGTGTGTAGCACTCGAAATATGTATTTATGGTGAATAAACCTTGTTGTGGAAAAGCGGTGGCGTCTTGTTTTTGCTGTCGTGTAAGTGTGGTTGGTGGATGCTAGTACACGATGAGTTGTTCTGTCTGATACAGGAAGGTTCAGAGATGACGTGATGTTAGAGGATGCTGCTCCTGTGCTGGTTGAAGCCATTCTCAGGATAGCACGTTTCTCTTTTTGACAGCTTCAGGCGTCTTCCTGGATGAGGATTTTTCCATAGCCATGCAGATCACTTAAAAAATTGTGGACTTCAGTCTTGGACTTTCTAATAATCCCAACAATTTCTCTTTCACTCTTTCCACAGTTTTTGTAAGCTGTAATTTGAGCTTGTTGTTCACTGCTTGATTTTCTATCACATCCCATGATGATTTTGTTCAGTACAGAACAGAATTTTGTTGTTTTCTAATGTAATGAAAATAACTGAATTCTTGACAGAAAAAAATTCAAATTAAGAATTCAAAATTCAGAATAATCCGATATTTTGAAGGTTTTGTCCATTGCGTTTTGTAGCTCACAAATGAAAAAAGATGCTAGGTTTTTTTTTTTTTAACTTGTTTTTTTTTCTTAGTAATACGTTTTATTTTCCCATTACAAATTATACTGTACACAGGATTGTGAATCAGATAAATTCATTTTGCATCTCTTGATTGGTCCTATAATTTTTTCCAGGACTGTGTGTCACCACAAAATTGTGCACAGCAGTTTTAGATTTTCCAAATAGGCTGCAGTTTCATGAGTTTTAAGCTGCAGTTTTAGATTTTCAGATTTGCCACACTTGTGATAAGCAGTTAATTGCCTATTTCTAATAAATTAGACTTGACCATTTAGTATAATGCAAATTAGTTTGCAGTGATCTTGGATCATTTCATGTAATAATTTTGAAGCGTGACTTTTTGTTTATTTTCAGGCAATTTTCCAATTTAGTAAATACTGAAAATAATTAATTTGCAATTTATTGATTTTTTTTTTCCCTTACACAACTTTAATGAATAACTTGTGTACAGTCAGCCAAAGGAAATAATCCACATGAGTTTAATACTTAATATTACATTTCAGGCTAATGTTTTGTTTTAATAGCTTTTTTTAATTATAATTATTTAAATTTAATAATCTTAATAATGTTAACTCTAAATGTAATATTAAATTATTAAAAATAAATTAATATTGAAACGGTAAAACTTAGAGTAAAATTCAAGTGTGGATTATTTCCCTTTGATGACTGTACATTTAAATTACAAATTATTTAACTGACTCTTATTTTCAGGATGGTCTTATCATTTTATCTGGACTGTATGTTGCAATATTAAGCTTATATAAGTTATAATTTGGGACAAGATAACCTTGTAATGAAGGAACAAGAACAGTTGTACAATGAGTGGGATCAATAAGTACGAGGGTTGTTCAAGAATTTTTGCCTCCTAGTCATTAACTTTTTTATTTGTTAATCGATTTTCAAAATTCTTTTTGTATCCGATACTTAAATTGTCCTCTGTAATATAATGTCCACTTTTCACATAGTCCCTTTTCATGCATTGCGCCAATCGTGACTAGTCGGGTGAACCCGTCGGAGAGAAATTCCGGGACTGTTGTTGACACCAAGATTGAATGGCAGCTTTGGACCCTCTTCTGCAGCACGATAACACTCGCCCACACATGATCGCCATACAACTCAGGCATTGCAGAGCTTACAGTTCAAAGATGAAAGACTTTGCACCTTGCGACTTTCACCACTTCACAAAGAAGAAAGAGCACCTTAAGGGACATGAGTTGCGTTATGATGACGAGTTGAAAGATGCCATTCAATCCTCATGTCGACAACAACCCCAGAATTCTTCTCTGACAGGTTCACCTGACTTGTCACGTGTTGGTGCAATGCGTGGAAAGGGATGAGGGCTATGGCGAAAAGTGAATAGTGCATTACATAGAGGACAAATGTAAGTATCAGATACACAAAGAATTTTGAATATTGGTTAACAAAAAAGTTATGGACCAGGAGGCAAAAATTCTTGAACAACCCTTGTAAGAGCGGGTTAGGTAATAAGAAAAACTTACTCTAAAGACCGGACAATTGTTTGCTGTAGGTTATTTGGATAATATTTATGCAATCTTATGTTGTGACATTCCATGTCAGTAGGTCCGTTATGCCCGGCAGAGGGCATTAGTTTAAGTGGTTTTGTTTTTTTTTCATTTATTGTTTGTGGTGCGTGTGAGTGGTTGAAAGGGTGTGAAGCATTGTTTATTTCGGAGTGGAAGTTTGGATGTTGTGTCTTTGGTATAAGTGTTTTGTTTTGGAGTTTGGGTGTCAAGTTTTAAGCATCAGTTGGAAATTTCATTAGTTGTGTAGAAGTGCTTTTGTGTGCTTGATCGTGTGTGTGTGTGTTTGGGGGGGGGGCGGGGGATTGTTTTTGTTGTTCAGGTAGTTTCTTTTGGTTGTGGAGTTTGGTTGGAGCAGACTGTTGATTTTGTTGTACTTTTGTTTTATTGTTGTGTTTGCCTCAGAGTGAGGGTGGTGTTTGTTTAGTAGCTTGTTTTAGTGTGTTGCTTTAGGTGTGGTTGTTGAGTGGGTGTTTTTAGGTTTTCTTTTTGTCGGCTGTGTGTGTTTTTATTTTGGTGCAGTGAGCAGTGATTTTCTGAGGGTTTTTTTTTTTTAATTATCTCTTTTTATACTCGTGTATTTCATCTCATTAAATATAACTTTTACTTAGAGTAAGAGTTATTTTTGCATGTCCGTTGTCACTTTGAAGAAAGCGGCAGCGATCATGCATTGTTGGGACTGTGATTGTTTTCTCGGAGGTTTTCCGAGAAGATGATGGCAGCCTCTTATGCGATTGTTACAACGTGATATTGTTTTCTATGGACTATTCTTCTGGAAGTTGTTTTTTTTTTTTGGAAAAAATCGTCCGACGAGGGAAGTAGTGTGTCGCAGGCGAGCAAATTCGTTCAAATGATGGCGGCCATGTTGTTTCATGAGTTGTTGGTAGACGTTTACAATGTTTAAGTATATCTACATTATGTGGAACTGAAGCGTTGGATAAAGTTTTCAGGAAGTAGAGTTTGTGTGGCTCTGATGAAATGGAGTGTGGTATCAATTTTTGAGCCAGGGAAAAGAAAAAGGCTGCATTAATGAGGGACCCCAGCAGCAGCGTCAGCATTAAAGTTCGCAGCGGTGATCCAGGTAAAGACTGGGCAGGAAAGCCCACTTCCAGCCCCTCTATCCAACGGATGTTTTGGTGAGTGATTTTGTTACTTTTTTATTTTCTGCAGGTGAACTTGGCGAATAAGAACACTTGCGTGTGAAACGTTAAAGAAACAGTGTTTTTACCTAGTGCTTGATTGTTGTTCTGTTTTAGTCTGGGAATGATTTCGCTAATTTTAAGTCTTGTAGATTTAGTGCCATTCTTGGCTAGTGATTAAGTCCGCATGCAGTGTTTGTCTCTGTTGTCTTATGTGGGGTTGCGGTTTGGTAAAGTGGAGGAAAAATACTGTTGTTAACGTGGGCGGTCGTACTGTACCCAGAGTGTGCACTTGCAACCTGTCTGGTCGTGTTGTGGTGGCATATGCCTGCGCCATTTCAGGTGTATGAGTCTAGAGTTGAGTGCTCCTCACCTGAAACCGGCCCCACAGAGGTTTCTCTGATCCTCCTCTAGTCAGGTGTGAAAGGATCGTACAACGCTTGCTCGCATAGGAAGATGGGAATATTTGAAAGCCCGTGTTTTGGGGAGGAGTGACCCAATTGCTGATCAGCTGCCCATCCCTCAGGGGTCTGTCTATACGGTGCCAGGCAATAGCTCATGCAATGGTAGGGAGAGAGATTGTGCTCTTGGTCCCACAGTTGTGCCGCAGGAACCGCATGCCTCAGAGCACTAATGATGTGGCCCACGCATGGGTGATAATGTAATAGTCTAGTTAGAGTAGGTACTAGTTTGAGGGGCCACTTTTGACATTCCAGCTGAAATACAGCACTTCTATGTAAAATGTTAATTTTTTTAGTATGACAGTGGCAATTTAGTTCTGCTACTGCACCAAGAGTTTGTATTCAGTGTATGTTTAAGCTTGGAAATTATTAAAAGGATGTTGTTTATTATAAATACTTGTAGTGGAGTAGTGGTTTTTTTTTGGGGGTAGCATTAAGTTTTATTTTCAGGACCAGCGCAAGTGTCCTTTGACGATTCCCGAGCCATTGATGGGCTCCATCCCTGTTGAAGCCCGCAGGTAGTTTGTATATCGTAGGGTTAATTTGAAGGGGGGGGGTCGTCACCATGTAAACGTTTAAAACTAATTGCTTCATTTGACGGTCTGCGACTTAAATAACGACTGCGTGAAAACTGCATTATAGCCATGATAAGATATAGTTCCGAAAAGGTGTCTACACTTGCGTTATTATATGAAAAGTATGAAAAGGCCTGGAAAATGATGTAATAATTTTGAAAAATATGAAGAGCAAACAATGTTAATTATGTATATTTATTTATATTATTATAAAAAATGTTAGAAATGATATTTCAACCATGCATGCACATGTCCTACTCTTTCCTTCATTGCATTATTAACCTGTCTCGAACTATAGACATCCTTCTGTCATATTATTTGTTAAATTAAGAGTTTAGTCTGCAGTATATTTCTTTTCAACAGGGTCAAGAAATGGCAATGAACTTAGCCAAAGAAGGTATCATGACTACAGTAATTACAGATTCAGCTGTGTTTGCTGTGATGGCTCGTGTTAATAAAGTTATAATTGGAACCCACACAATTATGGCTAATGGAGGGTAAAAATCTCTCATTTATTTGAATAAAGAATATAGTCATTCGGGCTGTAAGTTGTTAAATATTTTTCAGTTTAAAAGCAATCAATGGAACTCATGCAATCGCCCTAGCAGCAAAACATTATTCTGTACCGGTAAGTGGAATTTAAATTTTTATAATCAGTTATTTTATTTTGACTTTCGTCCTCTTGTTTTTCTATTTCAACATCTTCTTTTGCTATTGTTGAAAAGAAATTTCCAAGGAATCACAGGGTTACATAATTCAGCTGCCTGATTGTTTAATAGTTAGTGAGTTTGCCTCTGCTTATAAGTTATGAAGAAGCAATGAAAAAGTTACTTTGTTATTAATTTACTGGTAGTTCTTTTATTTTTGGATTGTTAACATTATAAGAGTCAGTTTAATGATAAAGTAAATTTTTCAGTTAATCTCTAACATTGTACTCTTTTACTATAATGATAGCACAGTTTATTTAAAGTACCTATATGGTGCTTTAATTTGATATACATGTATTTATTTTCACTTTAATAATTCAAGAGATTGAGATTAAACTGAAGACTGTTGCCATATTGAACAAGGATACTGTACACATTCATATAAGGTACATTGCTTAATATATAAAGACTCCCAGTTTTTTCATGATTTCCATGCAATATGTAATCAAACAATAAAGCAAATGAACATATGACTGTCATGGATTGTTTATTACATATTCCTGCAATATAACAAAGATTATTTGAAAAATAAAATAAATACTCAGGTTTTATAAAAAAATAAAAAAAAATAGTAAGAAAGAACTGAACAAGTTCTTCTTCATGTGGATAAATATAATTTAAATGAATTAGATAGCTCTTTAACCACAACCTCATATTAAAAGAGCTATCTAATTCGGTGTGAAATCACGATTGCACGTCATTGTAATGCTACGGACCATACCCCTGATTGGGATAATGTGACAGTCCTGGATCAAGAAAGTAATTACAGAAAAAGATTAATTAAAGAGGCGCTTTATGTTAAGGATGATGAAAACATGATTGCGCAGATGTCTTATGACCTGAGCTCTGATTGGTTAATTTTATAATTTTTATTTTATTATTTTTTTATTGTATTTTTTTCAAATTTTATAATTCTTGTGGTTGCCATTATCTGGGTGGGAGAGTATGAAGAGGGTCTCAATTCTTTGATCTTTGATGAACTCGCAGTAAGTTCGTAAACGTTAATCATCTGTTGTTTGATATTTTTGTTTTGTGTTTTTTTTCAATGACTGACTTCGTCCACACGAGATTTTCTTCTGAGAACTTCATGTATATATTATTCTATCGGAACCAAGTCCTAATTCTCTACGGACAATTTAATGGATAGTTAAGGATATTGTTTTGTCCACGAACTTTTTAGATAAGTGCTTTTTCTCTCATCAACGAATGTTTTTTAACTTTTGCACATGCACAGGATTAATTTTTACACTGTAATCATAGTCAAAATTTATTTGTATATATCATTGTCATTTCAAGAGACTGATATTAGTTTTGCATGATGCCTTTTTAATTGGTCACAGCTCATTGAGCATATTAATTCCAATATAAATTTCAATATAAATTTATGTTTTTATTTTCAACAATTTTAGGCTTATACTTGTAAGCTTAAATTATGTTACTTTTTCAATAGAATTTTAAGTCAGTTATTGTAATTAATATTAATGTATCTTTATTTTAATTATTAAAAATTCTTTGGTGTTATTGATTATTAGACAGACTCGTCAAACTATAAAATAATTGTCACGTTTTATGAGGTTGCTACTACTGCGAGGCTCAATCTGGAAAATCGACGAAGGTTTTTTTCTTCAAAAGAGTGGCAAAGCAATCTGGAGAGAGAGAATGACAATTGGTGGAGGCCCTTCTATAAAAGGAGCAAGGGGAGCAATGCTTACACTCTAATGCTCTAAGGCACTCTCTCTCTAAGTCTCTAATTCTCTAATAGACTTTTAAGCTCAAACTCTCCAACTCTCAAACAATGATTTTATCACTGAGAGCTTAAAAGTCTGATGGACCATCAGAAATCTATCAGTCTATCACCAATGATGATTATTGGACAATCGCATTCAAGTTGTAATGTAGTGTTAAATGACATTTTTCTCAACTGATGAATGGACTGTCATTCAAAAGAATATAAAATGGCAACGGAATGATGGAGCGACAGTGCGGCTCGGCAGAGAGCAACCAAGCCTTGCGGGCAGACTTTGCTAGCAGGAAGAGGCAGTAGCTTTTCAGCGACGTGTATCACAGGAGATTCCCTTGGCGTGAAGGCAAGGTATCCACGGGATACAGCGGGACATGATGTAGTGGAGGAAGCGGCAGCCAAGAAAAGGAAACGATTGACGTTCAACAATTGCTGCAGATCTCAATGTGCAGCATGTTTGGTGCACAGTGGTCGGAAGCGTTCTTCAGATCAACACCGGTCAATCTCGGAAAGTGTGTGTTGTGTTTCATACCAACAAGAGTCAAGAAATCAATGAATGAACATTAAGTGCGGTTCCATGATTATACTAACTGTGATAAAATTTCACATGAGATAAAGAATTAATACTAATGACTAGTCAAGCGTGGTAGTATTAAGAACATTAATTAGAAATAGATTGTTGATCTCGAATGTTAGGGTAAAGACCTCAAACTTTTAATAGTCAATTACTTGATATCCCATACAATTATTTATTCCTGTACATATTTATTTTATTAATGATTTCGATCTGTGAGAAGTATAGCGTAAACACTGTACTTAATTTCTTGTAACTTATTTGATTCACTAACACACTGTGATATTTATGAGGTGGATAGGAGGAGGAGGGGTGGCAACAGTATGATACTGTCAGTGATTTGAAGCAAGCAACTATCATAAGCTGAGGATAGATTGAAATTTCTGTCATGAGAAAGTTAATAGAATCGATGCCTGATCAAATTTTTGAAGTTATTTCAAAATCTGTTCATTTTATAAGCTACTAGAAAAAGTGACTTTATAATTTTGTACCAGGGGAAAATCATAAAACTTGAGTTGTTTATTTTATTTTTCAAATGATCATTGTTATATTGCAGGAATATGCAATAAACAATCCATGGTAGTCATATGTTCATTTGCTTTATTGTTCGATTACATATTGCATAGAAATCATGAAAAAAACCAGGCAGCTTTATATTTACGCAAGCACCTACACGAGAAAGTTAGATTTGGAGGCAAGTTCTTATAATTGTTGATTCATGAAGACCTAATATATATGAAGAGCTTTACAAACCCACAGTTCCTAAAGATATTAATTTTGTCATAAATTTAAATACCAACAAATTGTACAGATTTGTGCAGCAGTATGCTGGTTATCCTTCTTTATAAGTCCTCAGTGACATGTATAATTCTGCAAATAATTTGTTTTTGATATTTTTAATGCAGGAAACATTAGTCTTGATCAGTTCTAATGACAACGCATTTGATTTTCCTTTTCACAGTTATTATTTGGGATAATTTCTCCATTTTGTTATGCATACGTAGTTGTTGGACAATAAAGGCAAATTTAGTCAACCATAGTTGTTTTTCCAGTCCTTTACATCACTTATAAGTTTATAAGCAATGAACGGATATATATTTAAAGAAGGACGAGACACAAGAACCCTGGAATACAATAAATAATAGTTATTAATTAAAAATACAAAATGAATAAAACATAAGATATCAAAATCAAAATAAATTATCCTTTTTTGCTTTTAGAGAATTATCCTTTTTGCTTTGATAAAGGATAGTCTCTATCCGAAACGTCAGCTTTTTATTTTGATTTTGATTAATTATTTTTGTTTATTATATCTTATTTTTTATTCATTTTGTATTTTTAATTAATAACTATTATTTATAAGCAATGAAAATTATAGAGTACCAGTGATAACAATTATAGTAAGTGATATTTCAATTTGGAAAGTAGTCAGCTTTAATTTTTTTTATTTTTTTTATTTTTTTACAGCTGATTGTCTGTGCTGCAATGTACAAACTTTCCCCACAGCATTTGTGTTCATATGATCAGGTAATTGAAATGCTCTATATACGAGGGTTGTTCAAGAATTTTTGCCTCCTGGCTTTTTATTTGTTAACTGATTTTCAAAATTCTATTTGCATCTGCCACTTACATTTGTCCTCTATGTAATGCACTATTCACTTTTTGAAATAGTCCCCATCCCTTTCCACGCATTGTGTCAACGCGTGACTAGTCGGGTGAACCCGTCAGAGAGGAATTTCAGGGTTGTTGTTGACACGAGGATTGGATGGCACCTTTCAACTCGTCATCAGAATGCAACTCATGTCCCTTAAGGTGCTCTTTCTTCTTTAGGAAGTGGTGAAAGTTACAAGGTGCAAAGTCTTTCATCTTTGAACTGCAGTTTTTCATCTTTGAACTGTAGGCGCTGCACCGCCTCTGGTGTGTGTCGATTGCGTGCGGGCGGGCGATATTGTGCTGCAGAAGAGGGTCCAAATCAGCCATTCAATCCTGGGTCGACAAACCCTGAAATTCCTTTCTGACGGATTTATCCGACTAATCATGCATTGGTGCAATGGGGACTATGTCGAAAAGTAAATAGTGCATTACATAGAGGACAAATGTAAGTATTAGATACAAAAATAATTTTGAAAAACGGTTAATAAATAAAACAGTTACGGACCAGGAGGCAAAAATTCTTGAACAACCCTCGTATAAAGTGAAATCATATATTGTATTATTTTGAAAAATTTATGTTGTTCAAGTGTTCTTGTTCTTTTCTTTCCTAGGATGCTTTTAATGTGTTTGCTTCACCTAATAAAGTAATACATTATTCTGAAGGTAAGAGTAATCGATTTTATATGTATATGTAATAGATTTTGCATACACTATCTACCCAAAAACAATTGGATACTTTTGATTTTAGACGTCTTGACAAATTATACTGAAACTTCAGGGATGTAAAGAGCAGGTTACACCTCGTTTATTTCAGTGAAGGTTCTGTTTCGAAAGGAAATAGGAGACTAGCAACAAATTGAACAAAAAAAGTAATGTTTGGGATCACCCTGTAAAAAATAATGCTTGAAATGTGTTGTAACTGTAGCATATGATTATGAGGCTTCTTTTACTTAACTGTTTTCATTTGTATGAGAATAGCAAGTACAGGGTCCATAAAAGAATGTCCCAGTTTTAATGGTATATTGAGATAATTTACAACAAATCATACATCAAATCAAACATCTCACCTAGTTTTTCTTACAAATGTTCAATATCTGCAACTTTAGTTATACGGCACACATCCAACCTTAAGTCCAATTTTCCTGCACTTTGGATAACAAATCCGGAGCAATGGAAGCAATAGCCTCTTCAATTTTGTCTCTCAACTCTGGCAAATCTTTAGGTAGCAACAGAATGTAGACACTATCTTTTATAAAGCCCCACAAGAAAAAATCGCATGGCGTTATGTCCAGTGAACGTGGAGGCCAGCGAAAAAAAAAAACTCTGTTGTCTCGACCAGGGTGTCCACAGGCCATGAAAGTCATGAAAGTCCCGAAAAAGTCACGAAATTGGAAAATGGTCACGAAAGTCATGAAAAAGTAGCGAAATTAGAAAATGGGTCACGAAAATTCTGAGTCGCAGAATTAAAATTTGGTCATGGAAAAAATCTGCTCACTCCAGTCTGGGAAAAATTCTTAAAAAGGTTTGTTTTTGACGTTAAAAATAATTAAATTAAGTCATGAAATTTTTTTAAGAGGTCCCCAAAAAGTCACTAAAAAGTCATTAAATTGACTTTCAGAAACTCTGTAGACACCCTGTCGACCATTACGACCATCCAACGGTCAGGACTTCAACGTTCAGCCACTCTCTTACAAAGAGATTACAATGGGGAGGGGCTCCATCCTGTTGCCAAATAAAGTTGATGGGTTCACCCTCTACTAATTGGGGAGCTTTAGTGAAGAAACCCTGTAACGGTAGCTTCAGCGAAACAAAATGGTCTGTATACGCGACGTCGGGACACAGTGCAGAAAACTTTTAATTTTGGGGAAAACAACCAAACAGTCCTGACGCATGGAAGTATCTAAAACTGTTAGAGTTACTCTTTCATTGTGACCTTGAACCAACACTCTACAATGCTTACGGTTGATACTATTCAGGGGTCGCGCTGTTGCTTGCCACTTTCGCCAATGGCTAAAAAAAAAAAATCGAAATGGCGATTTTTATTTAGAAGTGGCGAAAGTCGGTGGCGAAAAATAAAAAGTTTAATTAAAAAGGTTAAAAAAAAATTTTTTGGTCTTTATTGTTTCGCAGTATTTGTCTCAAAATATTTTATTAACTATTATTATTCGTCATTCCGTTTATTATTCACCTGTTCTCCATTTTACAAAACTTATTGTAGTGACGCTTTTTTATTTCCATTTAGATTGATGTAGGAATCGAAAGATGAACGATGCATTTTTTTTAAACCTCGATGTTTTCTTAACATCGTCATCACTAGTTTACACCGTAATCTTCCCTAATCGCCAGTATCAGCTGGGGATATTTTTGAATTACTCCTAAAGAGCGTAAAGTGTTTCGGAATCTTTCAATTTGGAAATAATTTTATCAGCCATTAATGTGAAGTTATACATGATTTTTTTCTATTGTTCAAACATCGCGCTTGGCAAGTTACGTCATTGTCTAACGTTTGGTGATTTGACACCACAGACCGCTAACGGTTATTTTTTAACAGTCACTGTTTGAAAGTACATGTAATACATTGTGAAATTATTTTGCCATTGCAAACTTGGGAAGAAATAAAAAGCTGAAAACGAACGACATCGAATACAGATTAAAGAAAATAAATTCTTTCTTTGGACAGCCAGCAAACAGTTCCGGTCCCAGTAGTGAAGCAAAAGAAATACAAGAAGGTAATGTTTTAAATTGCAAACCATCGCAATTTAATGAAGTGGAAAGTTATGGATGTACTATAAAGCCACGTGTTGTAGAAAAACAACGTTTCTATCGAGAAGAATGGAAATTCGGAAGGGAATGGCTATTTTATGACCCGATGAAGAAAATGATGTTTTTTTGTAATTTGTGCATAACAAATGGCGAACAAAATACTTTTGTTTCCTGTTGCCCAATTATGAAAATTGATTGTGTAATGAAATACGAAAAAACTGTGGGTCCCAATAGCCATGGAGCTGCTAAAGATATGTGCATTCAAAAAACTAGTTTTCAAGAAAAAGTAATGAATTCATTTAGCAAAGGTCAAAATGCTGTGATAAAGCTTATGATCATCTGTCATTTCATCTTTAAAAATAATTTGCCGTTAAGTTAACCCCCAACCTTGTCAACTTGTGCACAGATCTTGGTGTGAATGAATTGAAGGATTTGAGAGTTGATGAACACACGTGTTACACCGAACATCAAAGTGTAGAAGAAATTCTCAGTGCAATGAGTGATGTTGTAGAAAATGATTTAATGACAAAAGTTAACAAGTGTGATTTTTTTCCCATCGACCACTGATAGAAGTACAACTCAAAATCTAATTGTTAACATACATTTTGTAACAAATGGCAAGCCAAAAACTCATTTTTTACAGCTTATGTCATTAGACTGTGCTGATGCCACTAACATTTATAATTCTGTTTTAAACATTTTAGAACAAAACAGCTGCCACTGTCCAAGTTAATTGCCATTGCTACAGATGGTGTTGCTGTTATGATGGGACATAAAAACGGGGTAGTTAAGAAATTTAAAGATAACGTGCCTTACCTGATGAGCATACGTTGTAATGCTCACAAACTTGCACTTGCAGCTGGACAAGCAGCCCAGAAAATCCGTTATCTCGTTAAATTTCGAGATATATATAACAAAATTTATAAGGAGTTTAAAAATTCACCCAAAAATATGAAAGCTGGATGCAATACAGAGGATTATTAATGAAAAAAATAAAAGTGGTTTTCATTCTGTATTTTTTACCAGATGGCTATCATTTTCAGATAGTGTAAAAGCTGTTTCCTGGGATTATTCTTCTCTTTTGTTTGTATTGATTGAAGATAAAACTGCTGGTGGTCAAGGCATTTTAAAAACGATATCAAATTACAAATTTATTTATATTACAAGTTTTATGTGCAACATTCTGGAACAGCTGTCAATTTTATGCAAATCTTTGCAAGAAAGCTCCCTGAATTTTTCTTCTGCAGAGTTGAATGTAAGAGCTACAATGAACAGCATAACTTATCTAAATGAACATCCTGGTCCTCATCTTAATAACTTTCTTAAGTCAGTCCCAGGAAATGTTAAAGAAACTTTTAAATATAAAGGGCATACATTGCAAGATGGGAAACGAATGAAAGAAACAAGTCAAGATATATGTGATGAGTTTTCAAAAAATATTATTGAAAATTTGAATTCTCGACTTCTTGTAACTAAAGATCATAATGTCTTAAAATCAGTAGAAACGGTGCTAAATTGCAGAAACAGCTGCAAAACTTCAGATTTCAAGAATGAAAAACTTCTTTTTGTAGCAGAACATTTCAAGGATTTTTGTACTACAAGAACTTCTCCATTTTTCAGAATTTTCCTCTAGACTTTAACAGAATGCAGGACATTTGTGAAAACATACTAAGCCATAATAAGCTTGCCAAAATTGCTTTAACTGTGCCTCCAACAACAGTTGATGTGGAACGGGCATTTAGTACACAAAACTTAATAAAAACTGCTCATAGGAGCAGAATCAATGCGAAAACATTAGATATTTTACTTTGTATAAGTATGGAAGGACCAGTGAGAGAAAATTTTGATTTCAAAAGTACATTTGAGAAATGGAGCCAGAAGAAGTGCAGAAGGATTAATTCTTTGTTTAAATAATTATTCATAATTTTGTGCATGTATATTTCAATAATTTTCAATAATATTTCATTTTAATAATATTACATTAATTTTCAATAATATTCAATAATTATTCATAATTGAAATATTTATTTATTATTCAGTTTAAATAATTTAATAATAAATTATGTATATTAATTGTACATAAAAATTTCCCATTTCCATTACTAATGTGATTTTTTTTTTAAATGTTGCGGTTTGTTTATGGTTTTAATTTTAAAATGTTGTTTTAAATATTAAATAAGAATTTATTTATGTTGAAACTTTCCAAACAATTATCTTTATTGTCTTCATTAAAAAAAATGCTTTAAATTTAGCAAAATAGCAGCATTTATTTAGGTGGCAAAAAAAAAATACAAAAGTGGCTAAAAAAAATAGGAAAGTGGCTAAAAAAAATAGGAAAGTAGCTCAAGGATGGCTATAAAAAAATAATCCCAGATCCATCCCTGCTATTAAACTTTATAACTGGGACTTTTTTTACGGACATACTTTATATTCATGGAGATATAAATGGTTCTTTAAAAAAAAAAAAAAAAAAAAAAAATCGAAATTTGTTTTCATAAGTTGTTGGATTAAACATTATTCAATAGCTATTTTTAAGATTGGAAATCAGCATTGTAGTTAATAGCATTTCAGCATTCATTGTTGTTTTCCACAACAACCATTTTATTGTTGCTTAGTAAAATAAAAAAAAATTGCCAATGTATTAGAATAATAATAAGAAAAGAATAAAGGGGGAAAAAGCTTGCTAAATAAGTCTAGCCCTTTTTTCCCCCCTTTTTTCAACTAAAATAACTCTGACCACGACAAGGTTATGGGCCCAGCACGCTTCCACTGCGCAACAGAGCATCCTAAAGAAACCAATTTGACGGAGGCATTTAAAACTGTACTCGAAACTTAGGCCTTCACCCGAAAAGAGCTAGCCAGCGTAAATAGATTACGTTTTTCGTTTCTACCAGACGTTGTTTATAAGTGATATTAGCAAGTTAGTTCAGGTTAAATGAAATGGAGTGGAGAATCGGCGGGGTCAATTTACATCCATGAGGAAATTGACCGAAATTACATGAGGGGAACTACCAATCTTGGAGTTATAATATGAAAATGTTATTGTATGACCGAGGTCTGTGGAACTTCATTGACGGGACAGCAGCACCTCTCTCACAAGGAGCTAGTTCCGAAGTGACAGAAAAATATTTGTTGCGGAAGAATCGTGCATTGTCGACTTTAGCTATGGGAGTGTCCACCGACCTACAGCATCTAATATGTGAATCAAAGCCAGGGAAAGAAGCCTGGAACATATTAAAAGAAATGTTCGAACCTAAGTCACGGATCCGAATTCTTAGTCTCAAATGGGAGTTCATCAGTACTAGATATCATAATGAAGAGACCATGGCAGCATACATCGGACGACTTAAGACCTGTGCTTCTCAGCTGAATGGAGCAGGATCGCCCATGGCCGATACAGACCTGGCGTATAGTATGATTTGCTGGACTTCCCGAAACTTACGATATGATAGTTACTTAGTTTAACACCATGTAAGAAAATCAGTTCAACGCAAAAGCCGTTGCTCAAGCACTAATGGCTGAATATGAGAGAAGAGCATCAAGACATATTTCAGAAGAATCCCCAACACAAGCACTTGCAGTTGGAGTACAGAAAAAGGGACATAAATCATCATCACAGGAACGGGCATCCAAGGGTAGAGTAGATCAGACCTGTTAACCAGGGCCATCTCTCTAAGATGTTGCCCCCCTCGCACGACGCGGACGTAGGACCACACGAGGGTTGTTATTATTATTATTATTATTATTATTATTATTATTATTATTATTATTATT
>JAHWFO010104177.1:70923-99720 GCA_023313115.1 Rhysida immarginata | reverse complement strand
CGAAATGTTATTGTAAGTTTTTTGTTTATAACACGCAGGATTTTCAACCCAATACAATGCCATTTTCAGGAAACTTGACAAACTACAGTACAGACAACACCCTGCAATCAGAATAGAAAAATATTAAATATTTGATGAAATATGAGCATTTTTACTAAATAATGTTTAACTGCGCATGCATTACCAAATTGTCTTTTGCATAATTTATTAGCCAAATGTATAGAGCTACTCTTATAAAAAGCCCAAGCAAATATCGTGAAAATTGAGAAAGATATCGCTGATAGAATGAGTTGAATTTCAGTTGCTCTCAAAAATAAACAAAACGATAAGGGGCTTTCTCCAAACTTTTATTTTTGGATCGGACACCAGTATCAACTTCTTTTTACGCTGATATGAAGTCAGTATAAAGTCAATATTTTTTCATGTCAGCATAAGGAGAAGAAGTTGATACTGGTGTCTGATCCAAAAATAAAAATTTGGAGAAAACTCCTTATCGTTTTGTTTATTTTTGAGAGCAACTGAAATTCAACTCATTCTGTCGACGATATCTTTCTGAATTTTCAAGATATTTGCTTGGGCTTTTTATAAGAGTAGCTCTATACATTTGGCTAATAAATTATGCAAAAGACAATTTGGTAATGCATACGCAGTTAAACATTATTTAGTAAAAATGCTCATATTTCATCAAATATTTAATATTTTTCTATTCTGATCGCAGGGTGTTGTCTGTACTGTAGTTTGTCAAGTTTCCTGTAAATGGCATTGCATTGGGTTGAAAATCCTGCGTGTTATAAACAAAAAACTTACAATAACATTTCGACCTTTTTAAAGAAACCTTTATATCTCCATGAATATACGTGCTACGTGCTATTCTCATACAAATGAACAGAGAAAAGTAAAACAAGCCTCTTAAGCATATGCTACAGCTACAATGCATTTCAAGCATTATTTTTTACAGGGTGATTCCAAACATTATTTTTTGGTTCACTTCTTTGCTGGTCCCCTATTTGCCTTCGGGAGAAAACCTTCGCTGAAATATATGAGGTGTAACATCCTTTTTACACCCCTGAAATTTCAGGATAATTCGTCAAGTATTTTTCTAGATATTCGACAAAACGTTTAAAATCGAAAGTGTCCGATTACTTTCTTCCAATCAGTGTATTTTGCAAATTCAGAAAGATATTGCTTATAGAATGAGTTGAATTACAATTGCTCTCAAATACAAACAGAACGATATGTGGTGTACTCCTAATGTTTATAATTAATTTAAAAAAATGATAACTCCATTTTAATTCAAAAAAAATAGAAATAAAATAAATATTAAAAACGCTTAAAAAAGTCACCCGATGTGGAGAAATACAAATATTGAAGAAGACGAAACACAGATGAAAAGAAGGTCTTGTGAAGAAATATTACAGGAAAACACAAAAGAAACACAGTAAATAGGAGAAGAAAATCTACATGAAAATCTGATGATCAGTAGCACGTTGATAATAAAATTTGAATGAATAAAAAAAAAAAGGTTTTCGGGATTTTTATCCCATCTTCAGTTTGTAAACTTTTGAATGAAATTTCAGTTAAAACAATATAATTGAAAACATAATAAAACAAAGAAATCAAAACAATGATATTAAAATTGAAAAGGTATTGTTATTCGTATGATTGTTATGAATGTTATCACATGAGACTCCCACATAGTGTTTGTAAGGTTTGTACATAAAAACCTGGATGTGTATTCTGTATAAAATTTTGTATTGCTGGTAGTGAAATGTTTCAAAGCTTTTCCATAAAAACATTTTGAAAGTATTAATGGACTTTATGTTTGCCCTATATAATTATTTAACATTAAGCATTTTTTTTGTTACGGTTTCTTCCTCTTCCTCATTTTCTTTGATTCCCATGAATGAATCAGTCACAGGAGAGGTAATTCCTGCTTTCACAAAAGCATTTAGAATTGCATTTTCTTTTAATCTTTGCCATACAAAATGTACCCATTTGAAAGAAAATTCAACTGTTTTGTCTTGATATTTTTTAAAAAGATCGCTTCGGTTCATAGCCAACATCTGTAAGTGCAGAATAGTGTCCCTAACTTCCTTGGTTGATATCATTAAGAATAATTAATATCATGTTTTGGATGTATTACTGTCATTTCTAGTTAATAAGTATGGTAATTTGCCTTACTTTTTTGAACTTATTAATTTCGGATTTCACGCGGAATGACAGACACTTGGTGTAATCATTGTATAATCACTTAAACATGGTGTTGACAGACATCGCAACTGGGTGGCCATTTTGAATCGCTACCAAGAAAACCTGAAATATTGCTGCTAAAAGAAAGCATCTGACTGGTTATTAAGCTTTGCACACACGAATTAAAATTTTATGCATTAAAATTTTAAACCTGTTCAGGTTTTATTATGGGATTATATGCAATTTTGCATAATGCACAGTAATGATTATTTAAAAATTTTTTATTTTGCATATAGGGTTATTCAAAATGAATGATGTAAAAAGAAAACATAGCTGTGACCAGAATAATCAGTATATTTACAAAATATGGATATCACATGAAAGATAAACTCTCCAAGTTTCTTTCGATGTGGGAACCCTTTTTGACAAGGCAGACATCTAAATGATATTCACAAATTCTTCCAACATGCGTGCCATCAACCCTTCACCAATTTTGTCAATTACTTGGGAAATTTGCCGCTTTAAATCCTGTAAGTCATGCAATAATGGGGTACGAAAATGCTTCCTTCATGTAGCCCCACAGAAAGAAATTACAGGTTATTAGGTTGGGTGATCCAGGGGGCCACAGTGTAAGGCACATCATTGGCCCCTACAACCACTGTGAGAGCATGTTGAGGAAGGTGGTTGAAACACGCCTCTAGTAAACATTTCCAAACTGGCAGGTTTTTCAGCATTGGAGAGTTTACCTTTCATTTAATACAGTCAAACCTTGCTATATGGATATCCCTGGGACCGGAAGAAAATAACCTTATGAGCGGAGTATCCTTTTATCCAGAGTTACGAAGGATAGATAAAGTAAAATGGGACCAGCAGAAGATATCCTTATAAACACATTATTCTTATATCGAGGATAAACGTATCAGTCTATTTTTTATATCTTGATTAGACTGGTCACCTCTAATTTTCTTTTTGTATCATTCATTTTGAATAACCCTGTATTATATTCCAAAACTTATGGTTTTTAAAGTTAGCAAAAAGAGGGTGTTAGAATGTACAAGGGTTGGACAAAATAATATGAAACCTGTGAAATGAGATAAAATATTTATTAATAGGGTGATGGCCCTCCTTTTGCAATATATTAATTAAATACATGTCTTGCACAACAGTCACAGGCATATGTAGCTACTTCCTCTCAAGAAGGTCGTTAATTCAGAAAGTTTCCTTAGAGGTGGAAACCTACTGCACAGCCTGGCCTCTAAAATCCCCCACAAAGGTTCAATAATATTAAGATCAAGGGACTGCGGGGACCAATCAAAGTATTGTAGTTCGTCATTGTGTTCATTAATGGCCTCCCCTGTATTATTGTCTTGGAATACAGGGCATTTATCAGAAAACACAGTTTGCAGCATTAGATGAAGATGGTCAGCCAGAATACTGACATGATCCCGTGCTGTAAGACATTGCTTCCCACAGCATCACTGATCCCCCTCCATGAGTAACAGTAGGAAGGAGACTGTTAACATCATAGGCTTCTGATGGCATTCTCCAAATCTCCGTTTGTCTGGAATGCTGTGAACAACGATTCTTCTGACCAGATGACATACGACCATTGTTATTTTGTCTGACTTCTATGTCTGCAACACCATTTTCATCTTTTCAATGCATTGCATGGTATCACTAATGGTTTTGGAATAGCTTCTCTGCCATGTGTGTTTGCTGCATGCAGTTCACGCCGGATAGTTTTTGTTGCGGTAGATGTATGTTCATCTCAGATGTTATCTGGGATCTTATAAGCGGGTTGTCAGTCAACAGCCTAAGCAGTTGACCGCAAAGGCACTTATTCCTCTAAGGAATATTGGGCTAAACCCAAAAGAAAACTTAGAACACCTAAAAGTAGCCAGACAGAATTAAAAAGCGAGTCAAGCTGCCTATGGGGTCCAAGTGGATATCTTCAAGAAGGTTAAACCAACCGTGAAGTGATGAAAATGTGCCAGAGCGACACGGTCAAAAAGAATGTGTTAGGCCATTTCTTCCGCCAAACCGCATTTCGAACATAGTGGCTTTTCCTGAAGGATTCCCATTCCATGTAGATGTTTACGGAGTAAATCATGACCAGTAAGAAAACCGATAATGATTTGTAATTTATTTCTATTGTTAGACTAGGAGAAGATCTCTTAATAATGAGTCTGGCATGTTTTTGATCGGTGGTACGATCCCACCTTTCTATCATTTCTTGATGAGAAATATTTATCTCCCTAGCTGCAGTTTGTTTTAGAAATATCGTAGAAAGGTTCAGGGTCAATAAAAGTAGATTTGGCACCCTGTTTAGCTAAGGTATCAGCAACCTCGTTTCCGACATCACCTTTATGTCCAGAAACCCATTGCAAAGTGACACTGTTGTGAAGAGAAAGGTCCTGTAGGAGCTGCTGACATTCCAGGTAAGTTTAGAATTGATCCTAGAGGATATTTGATGGCTTTAAGGGCCACTTGACTGTCACTGAGTATAAAGATGCATCAATATACATAGAGCTTATCTATACACAGCTGCAGACAGTAAATAATGGCCCATATCTCTGCCTGGAAAACAGTGGCCCAGTGACCCAATCGACGAAAGTGGAGGGTTCTGGGACTGCCACAATAAACGCCCAGGCCCGAGAGGCTATGATGACGAGAGCCATCAGTGTACCAAATGATGGCCCCTGTGGGAAAATGCCAACTCATCCCATCCGGCCCTGCCACGGGGTCAATTATGACCTCGCACGAGGGCTCAGGGAAGGTCTGAATAACTGGGATATCAGAAGGCATTTGGAGAATATGACTGGTTAGAGTCTGGCTAATGAAAGTGTGAGACTTCACCCCAGGGAAGTCCACCCATAGCCCTTGATTACTCAGTCTATATGAACTTTTCCTGGCAACACCTTTGATATATATATCAAATGGAGTCAGAGAAAGTATAATCTCTGAAGCCTTAGTTCGTGTGGTAGAGACAGCACTCATTATACTCAAACACACCAATCTTTGAAGAGAGGCCAGCTTGGTTCTAATGGTCAGCTGCTCAGACTTACGCCACCAAATTAGAGCACAGTATGTCAAAATAGGTCTTATTGCTGTAACATATAACCAGTAAATCATCTTGGGAGATTTACCAGGGCCTCTACGACAACGGTAAAGTCCAACTTTAACTGGATTAATTTTATAATCAAGATGTTGGTTCCAAGTCAGCCTGCTTTCGAGGATAACCCCTAAGTATTTGACCTCGTTTCTCATAATGATCTTCTCACTGAACAGAGTTGGTATAAGATCATAAGAAATGGTTTCTCTCTGGCCTGTAAAGGGAACTAGAGTGGTCTTCGAGGGATTAACCTTTAGATTCCACTCTAAATACCATGATTGAACTTTATACAGAGCCGTTTGCACAAGATCAAAAATAGTGAGCTTGTCGATCCCAGAAACATAAATGAGAATATCATCTGCATAACCCTGGGCATAAATACCCTGGTCGTTAAGAAAGGAAATGAGGTCGACCACAACCAGATTCCAGAGCAGGGCGGAGAGAATACCGCCCTGCGGACAGCCCCTGGAGGCATGAGCAAAGATCTCACCCAATAAGTCAGATATAGTTATTCTACCCGCTAAGAGAACCTGAATCCAGTTGCGGATTAGTGGAGAGATTGCTTTGGCAGTTAAAGCTTTAGCAATATAGCCATAGGAAGTGTTATCAAATGCTCCCTCAATATCGAGAAAAACAGCTAGAGCAAACTCTTTATACTCCAGAGTTTTCTCAATCCTTACCACCAAATGGTGTAGAGCGACCTCCATAGATTTGCCAGACAGATAGGCAAATTGATTAGCATGAAAGGGACCAAGAGTCCCAAAGTCTTCCCTAATTCGTCCATCAATGATCTTCTCAAAGCACTTGAGCATAAAGGAAGACAGACTGATGGGTCGAAAACCCTTGGCTTGCTCATAGCAACTCTTACCAGGTTTCGGTATGAAAATCACCTTCCAGAGATTAGGAATATAGCCTAGAGCTAAACTATCCCTGAAAATTCAACACAGGATCAGCGAAATCACGTCCGATATCTGTTGGAGAAGTACCGGAATGATCTCATCCAGCCCAGGTGATTTATAAGGATCAAAGGATCTAATTGCCCAAATGACCCTACGATGAGTAATTACTTCACCAGCCGCGGCCCACCCAGTCCATGATGTCCTGACCATAGAGTCAAGATACACCGGATCCAACGGACCAATGAGCTCAGCGCCTGGGAAGTGAGTTGTAATCAAAGTCTCAAGGACTTCTATACTGTTACTGGTGAATTCACCATTAGATTTCTTGAAAGTGTCAACCATAATAGGTTTATTGCATCTCAAAAATTTATAGAGTCTGGTTCCTTTCTCAGTCTTTTGGACTGATTCACAAAACTTCCTCCATGAAGTACGTTTAGCTGATCTAATAGCTTTATTATAATCAGCGAGGGCATTTTTATAAAAATGCCACTCGTTAGTCTTTTTAGCCTTCTTAAAAAGCTTTCTTATTCTTTGTCTCCGTAGAGAGAGATCATGGTTCCACCAAACACAGTGGGATCTACATCTCTTCCTTAACAGGGGACAATTATTATGATACTATCATACCAGGACCTGTTGTAACTCATTTACACAAAGCTCCAGGTCAACAGTATCATTAATTTGGAAGACTGACAATTGTGGAACGAACGTCCTCGCGATATTGAACCCAATTAGTCTGCTTAGGATCCCTAAATGTTCTACCCCAGTCTGCACCAGTAATGAAGGAAAAGTGGATATGCTGATGGTCAGCCAAGGATGGTTTCTCATCTACATGCCATTTTCCTCAAAATGGAAGAACCAAAAGTAACATCGATAACCTCCCTTCTTACCACAGTAATGAAGGTTGGCTTATTACCTTAATTAAATATATTTAAAATATTCTCTAAGATAAAATCGAAAAGGAGTTTACCTCTGAGATATGTGTCGGTACTATCCCACAAGGTGTGATGAGCATTGGCATCACATCCAGCGATGATCGCCACCTTGTGAGAAGTCGAAGTTTCCCATATTTTCTTGATATCATCATTGATGGGAGAAGTTTCCTCATATGGAAGGTAGGCCGAGATAAACATTATGTCACGATCTAAACATCCAACCGAAGGGTAATTTTCGCCACTGCTATATCTCTAGAACACAAATGATACATAGGAAGTGTGTTAATGCCGTTTTTAATCAACAGACAAGCACGAAGAGATGAACAATTGAAATCATAAATTAGATTATCTCACAGTTGGACAAACCTCTGATTCCGCCCTTGAAAGTCCAGAGCTCCAGAGTCAGAGCGATTTGTATGTCCTCAGCTAAGAAGATGTTGCTGAGGTTGGCGACAGCCAGTTTCTTATGCTGAAGATTTGCTTGCAGGCACTTCAGCATTAGACTGTCTTTTCAGGTGGTTTCCCTATAACCTTAGCTTGGATCTGAGACAGTCCAATGTACAAAAGCCATTTCCTGTTTCTCAGAATCCTTGGATCCAGTTCAGGGATGGATAGCACAATGGTTACTCCTTGATCCTCAAGTTTGAGGTTAAGGGTACCCCTTTGTGTGGATGATATATCCTTATTATGGATATCTATCTTTTTCAGGATTTCCATACCAGAATATTTCTTGAACATCTCTGGGAGTTTCAAGATAATCTTGGTGGTTTTGACGATTGTCTTCGCCTCATCAACCAAGAGAATCTGTTCTTCCCAGGGAGTGATACTCTTGACTGTAGAATTCAGCCAATCAGTTGTCTTGGTCGGCACAGAGTAAAATAATAGCTCCGGCCTCCAGACGACAATATTTAAATTGGGGCCCTGTGCCAGAAGGCATGTCCCCCATATGATTCATCAGCATCTCTTGGAAGGCCTCCAACTGCTGCTCATTGAACTGCTTGTCTGGAGAGCCTTCCAGAACTATTGCCATTTTAATTGTCATTAGAGCTTTCACGAAAATTCCCAGTTTTGGGTCTTTTGCGAAGCTTCTTGCCCTCTGATGAAGGAGTGTTACCCACTGACCTAGGTCTTTTGGTCGGGGTATGCATTTCCTTAACAGATGGCTGAGGGCCGACCTTAGGCACTGTGGCCTTAGTGCCCTCCAACCTTTTCTTTCTGGACTTACGGTGTGTAGCCGCCCCAGAAAGTGATTTTGATAGAGGTTTGCTACTGCTCTAACCCGATGTCTCCCGCTCTACAGCAGGTGGCGCCTCAGGTTTGGGAGCGGCAATCTATGTCAGATGACTCAGCTGAGGCCATTACAACCTCGGTGGTGTCATCTGTAGTGCCCTGTTTCCCCAAAGGGTCTTCAGGTGGGGTCAATAACTTAATGTCTGTAAAAGGTAGTAGGGACGCAGAATTGACGGTTCATCCCGGGAGTGCCTGCAAGCCGGAATAAGGCAAAATACTCCTGAATGTCGCCAGGTATACAGGAGGCTCCGTGAGAGACACTTTAACTGAAGTGCCATCTACCCATCGGCACGGGTCCCATGACACCTTGGGTTCGGGAGTTGGTCTGCGTCCCCTTATTGGTTATTCAGAGATGTCCTGAGTTTAAAAACCTAGGAATTCCGACTATCCTCCACCTGCCGACGCACCCAATAGCCGCTCAAGCCTTGGGTGTTATCTGGGATGCTGTTGTCTTGTGCTTTCTGGCGACAGTCTGCTTCGACTTTTGGCCGCTGTTGTGCTTGGCAGATGATGTATTTTCCCGTTTCTTATAGGCTGTCATAACAGTCGGATCAGTGTTTCTCCTAATCTCAACAAGTGTGTCCATTTTCAATACTGAAGCTCTGGCAATACAGGCCCCAATAATCATGCCTTTTTTGAAATCTGAGAGATCAGACATAATGGAGTTTCAACGCCACAATATATTAGCATCCACATGCTATATTACTATTAATACACTGATGTCTATACATTCTTGCCCACTGGTTGGCATGGTTCAAAATTGGAGGGTGGGAATATACGATAGGTTTCTGTAGGGCATTGTATTTACATAAGTGTTCATGTTTTTGTGTCCAACCCTTGTAGATTTTGATTAAAATATCTGAATAGTGGCTGATATGTCAAAAATGTTCAGCACATCTGGCATTTTGCAAGTCGCCTCAGTTTAGCCTTGTGTGTTGAGCAAATTACTACTCAACTGTTGTAGTAAACTGCTGATTGTTATATGCATTTAAGTGTTTAGATTTGTAAGAACTGCTTTCTAAAAATGCCACGAACTGGTGAAAGCCATTCAAGCAACCTCGTGTTATGAAATAACCTGCCTATCACTGTAAAAAATGCCTTTAAAAACAGCCTGTCTAATCAATTTAACAGACAAAAAGTTAAATAGCTAGTGAAGAGGTTAAACTATAGACCAATATAGGGATGCTAAGTTACTTTAAAGTGGAAACTTAATAATAATAAGTACATGTATTCTTCAACAGTATCTATGTCAAGAAAAAAGAAAAAACACTCTTTGACCACAACAGAAATAAATTTGGAAAAATACGACCTGGAAGCGCTTTTCGAGGGCGAAGCTCTCATCATTCAGCAGATTCAGGGAGTAAAATGGGAAAATCCGATGATACTGATTGAAGTAAAGGGGGGACGAGTATATATAGCGAAAATAAGCCAATCATAGAAACAGGTCAAACAGAGCAAGAGAGAATCAATGATTGGTTAAGCTGACCCACTATTGAATTAATTGGGAGTCGCTGATTGGGCCCCCATCAGAATTAAGTAAGAGATTGCTGTCAGTTGATTGAATGGCCATACTCTCGAAAGCGTCCAGCAGTCTTAAAGAGTCTGGCAGTCATAGCTCTTTTGCCAGTGAAGTCCTCGTCTCTTCTCATTACATGGCCAAACCATCTCAGTCTATTCTCTTGGATTTTGTTTTCAATATCTGTAACCTTCACTGTCCCTCAGATGCGCTTATTTCTAATCCTGTCTAATGGTTCACTCCGCACATCCATCTCAACATTCTCATTTCTGCCACCTTCATCCTTTGTATATTGGACTTTTTTAGAGAGAGTGTTTCCATTCCATAGAGCATTGCAGGTCTCACCACCATCCTGTAAACTTTGCCCTTTAGATGCACAGGGATCTTCTTATCGCAAGGACTCCAGAGACTTCTTTCCAATTTTTCCAACCTGTCTGTATTCTGCTAGTCACTTCCCTACCCGTCCCACTCCATTCATCAACTGTTGAACCAAGGTATCAGAAGTGGTCAGTTTTCCTGATTGCTGTCTCCATCAGTTTCAGCTCCTTGTTTTTCTGGGCCTCTATGTTGCAGGCCATATATTCTGTCTTGCTTCTGCTGATTTTCAGTCCCCTGTCTTCCAGAGCTTTCCTCCAATTCTCTAGCTTTTCTTCAGCCTTTGCTCTAGATCTTGCACATAAAACTATATCATCCGCATAGAGCATGTTCCAAGGCGCTTCTTCCCTGACTTTCTCTGATAACACCTATCACTATGTTGAACAGGGAAGGACTCAGTGCTGAGCCCTGGTGGAGACCCACTCTCACTTCAAAGCTATTCGTTTCTCCCAGGCAGGTTCGCACTTTCGTCTTGGCTTTCCTGTACATTTCTTGAATTAACCTGACATATTTCTTTGGTGCGCTTCTAACTCTGAGGCTCCTCCAAAGTTCTTGCCCTGGCACTCTGTCATATGCCTTTTCCATGTCAATAAAGACCAGATGGAGTTCTTGTTGTTTCTCTCTAAACTTCTCCATCATTTGTCTCAAGCTAAAGATTGCATTAATGGTTGACTTTCCTGGCATGAAACCAAACTGTTGACTCCCAATATTAACTTCAGCTCTCAGTCTTTTGTCCAGGATCCTCTCCAAGATCTTCATGGTGTGTGGCATTAGCTTAATTCCTCTGTAGTTGTCTCCTTTGGATGTCTCCTTTACCTTTGTAGATTGGGACAAGAATACTTTCTCTCCATTCGCTGGTATCTCCTCTTCTCTGTAGATCTTCACCAAGAGATCCCATAACAGGTCCAGCCGAGAGTCCATAACAGATCTTCCTCTCCAAGGGCCTTCCAGGCTTCAGCCGAGAGTCCATCTGGTCCAATTGCTTTCCCTCTCTGCATCTGCTTCAGTGCTACCTTAACCTCACTCCTTGTGATGTCTGTTGTCAGTCCCTCATTTGGTATTCCATCTTCATGGTGTTTTCGTTCATTCTCTATGTTTAGTAGCTCCTCAAAGTACCCTATCCATCTATCCTGTATCACCCCAGTGTTCCTAAGGATTTCTCCATTGGCCTTCTTGATCTGCTTGATGTGTGTGATATCTTTTGCTGTCCAGCTTCTGTGTTTGGCAATGCTATATATTTTCTTCCGCCCTTCCGGTGTTTCTAAGTCATCGTACACCTTTTAACATGCTTTGGCTTTTACTTGTGCCACTTTCTTCTTTGCCTCCTTATTCTTGATCTTAAAGACTTCTAGGTCTGCCGGGGCATGTGTTGAGTCTCACCTCTTTTTAGCCTTTTTCTTCTCCTCTATTGCTGCCTGCACCTCCTGGTTCCACCACCAACTGTCCTTGTTTTCCCAGAATTTTCCTGTTGTTTCCCCCAAGATTTTCCTGCCAGCACACCTAATGGCCTCTGCATTTCTATTCCACCACTCTTGTACATCCTCAAAATCCCTGGAAACTCTCTGCAGGACTGCTTCCTTAAACCTATGCCTTAAAACTGTGCCCTTTAGTTTGAACCACTTGATCTTCTTCACCTTAGCCTTAGTCTTCACTTTCTCCCTGACTGCATGTATCGAAAGTTGGAGGTTCATGAGCAATGGGCGGTGTTGCGCTGCCACGTGGTCACTAGGGATGACTTTGCAGTTCTTCACTTCCTTCAGATATTCTCTCCTGTACATAAAGTAGTCAATTTGAGTGCTATTTCCACCATTTTTGAAGGTGATAAAGTGCTCTTCTTTTTGTTGAAGCAAGTGTTGGCCAGGGCTAAGTCGAAAGCCCCAGCGAAATCTATGATTTGTTCACCTTGGTTCAAGTCTCCAAAACCATGCCCTCCATGGATTCCTTCTATGCCTCTGTTATTGGCTCCAACGTGTCCATTAAAGTCCCCTCCGATGATCACTCCTATCTTTCTCTTCCAGTTGTCTTAGCTCTTCATCTATGGTTTTCCAGAAAGCAGCCTTCATCCCCATACTTGTACCAATCTGTGGGGCATAAGCGCTTACTATATGGATTGTTTCCCCTATATCCAGCTTCATCCTCAAAATCCTGTCACTTCTACGGCTTACTTCTATTACGTTTTCCTTCATCTTTCGTGAGATGATGATCCCTACTCCATTTCTGCCCTCTTTGCTTGCACTGCTGTAGAAAAATCTAGTTCTCTTGCCTTGTCTCCCTTCCATCTTGTTTCTTGTACACACATGACGTCAGTCTTTCTTCTTTCCATCATGTCCACAATTTCCCTTCCTCTTCCTGTCATGGTGCCCACATTTGAGTGATGTAATCCTGAGTAGTAAAGGTCTTCGAGCTAGCTTCTTTAGTCGCACCTGCTCTTGATGCGATAACCCTAGCATATTTTTCACAGTCCTCAGACGCCTAAGGAACCGTGCGTCGCCTACAGTGGGGAATGCCCTAGCATTTTCTGAGTCACGGATACCACTCATCATAAAGGCTTGGCAGGGTGTTTTACAGCTGGATGCCCTTCCTGACGCTTACCCTCCTCCTTTATCCAGGCTTGGGATTGGCCAGTCCGCCATATGGTGTCCTGGGCAGAGTTGATCAGGGTTACACCATATGTAGGGGGTGGCCGTGGCCTGGTTGTCTCGTCGGTTGGCTTGCCAATCGATGGAGTTCAGCAACTTCAGGCGCGGCCAGCTGCTGGTTGGGTGACGGCCTGGGCTTGAGGGCCACCGCTGGCGGGACAGCTATTTGGGGCGCGGCTGTTGGGGGACTTTGGTCTGACCCATTTGCCGATTGACCATAGCTGGTGTTCCAGCGGTTGGTGACAGCCTCTGGTTCGTTTATTCCCAGCAGCTTTTCCATCATGAAACCCCCCGTGCTTCGGAGGGCACGTTAAGCCGTCGGTCCCGACTGCTACTGTCATCTCGTAGCAGTCGTTATTAATGGGATGGCGCAAAACTCCCTCGTAGGAGTAGGTGCCGCAGATTATCGCTTGCGATAATCTACCCTCTGTACCAGATAAGATAAGATACACCATATGTAGGAATTTGATCAGGTTATGGGAATGTATGTGAAATTATTGAAACTAATTCCTTCATTCCACATTTGTTATCATGATTAATGGGTCAAGTTGTAGTATGAACAGGTTATTAAGGTGCTGTGAACCAAGATCGTTTCTTTAAACATTAACTTCTCGTATTAGCCCACTGCAGATAGATATTTTGATGGTTTTAAAATACAGAATCAAAGGGAAGAACATTGATGGAATATAACGATATAATTTTAATAAGACCAATTTCCACTCGGCAATAAGAAAACCAGTGTATAGGGTGAATCTAAAATGGGGGGGGGGGGGGCAAATTGCAGAGGTTTGTTCTTCATATGAAAACAAATTAAAAAGATCATAAAAACTTATGACCAGAAATGCTTGGTTGATGAGTTATTCCACTACAAAGACATAAAGCCAGACGGCAATAGAAACATCGGAAATGAACAATATCTATTGATAGTATGTAGTTTGTACAATACCACGATGCAGTTTACCACAAGTCAGACTAAATCTTTGAAATGTGCTCTACCTGCATTGATGTAATGGACCATGTACTGCTGCACCCATTCACAAACCCCATGACAGTTGCAGATGGCTTCACAAGCATCTATTTATGCTGATTTAGCATCTCCACGTTTGCACAGGTCCTTGTATACATGAGGGCTTTGAATTGTCACCAACCGATAGAAGTTCCGTGACTTTCGCAGGTCATGGAATTGGTCCACCCATTCCTATCCATTGCCATAGTAGATATTAGTGAGCATCTCCCAAATACTATGGTTGAAATATGTGGGAGCAGCATCATGCATAAATCACATTCTACCTCACAGTAAGACATACTGGTAGAACGCGGGTAGTGATGTACAATACCAGCCTACACATTTTGAATTGCTGCTGGTGTCGAGTCATCACTCTACTGTGTGGATTTTCCTTGGTCCACTAGTGTTGATTTTAGAAAACCATTGTTGTCTGGCTTTGTGTCTTTGTAGTGGAATAACTCATCAATCAAAAAGTTAAGGATGGGAGATTAGGGATTCAGAGGTGACATTGTAGCCTGTGGCCAGCTAAACCTTACTGCATCAGTTTTGATTTCACGAAATTGCAAATGAATCTTTGTGCTGTACAAAACAGATTGCGCATTATTTGGGCAAAGGAACAATCGCAGTTATCAATTATGACTGGAACCAAATTGTATTCTCAGATGAATCAAGATTTGAGATCTGTTATAGAAAAATCCCAAGTACTGCGAAAAACAGGAGAAGCATGCAGCAATGCCTTTTAATTTAGCCTTGACAATGGTTACTTTTACTTCATCTGTACAGGCAGTCATTTCTCCAATATTTTCTATTATGGACAAGAATCCAGAGATACTTATAGGAGGTTGGATATTATGGATTTGCAGTTGCGTCACCAGAGCACGCAGAGGTCATGGTTTGGTATTAGCAACATCCGGTTGTTTCAGAGCGCGAAAGAAACACGCGAAAGTTTGGTCGTGCTTAAATTCTACATATATTCGACTTATTTAGAAGTCGTTGTTGAAAATAGAACAAATGTATGTACATATTCTAAAAATATTTTTAACGTTCTAAAAATAAACTTGTATATTTTTAAAATGGGGAAAAATGAATAAAGATTAAATAAAGCTGGGCTGAGAGTCCTTGGTGCCAAAGTGGGTGGAAGAAAAGCAGAGTTAAATTTTAACATATTAAAGGAATTAATGCGTTTCAGAACATTAAATATTCTTATAGCCCATAATTTAAATATGCCTTGGATCCCCTCTTGAAATGAGCCGGCCAAGTGGCCGAGAGGGCTAGGGCATAGGCTTGGGTTGTGGGTTCGAATCCCGCCTGGGCATGGATGTTTGTGTTTGTCCCGGGCTGCATACAGATATAACTTGTGTAAAAGGCACAAAATGACCTTAGTAGTCGACGCCAAAATTTCTAATAAACCAACCAACCTCTTGAAATGAAATCCCTCTTTCCTATTACACTTCTGTACGGAATCAACCTGAATAAGGGATAAATATTTAAGAATATATATAAGTAAAAAAAATAGACCACTGCATAGGGAAACAATTTTTACTACTTTTAAATGTGATTTTGGAAAACGTTTTACTAATTACAAATATGATGTTATAATTTTTACTAACATCAGAGCAGTAAAATTACTATCACTATTGCTATTATTATCAGAGCTACAAAAGTTATAAGTTTTAATGAGTGTCTTGTCTCGATTTAAAATCTTATGTGCCTCTTTGGGAGAGTTGCTACAAGGATTCAGTATTTTTTTATCTTTTTAAAAGTAAATTTGAAGTTACTGAATTTTTAGGTAATTTTTTATGTAATTTAATAAAAGTACAAAAAATACAAATTGTATAATAATTAAAGGTTTGATCAAGTTTTAAAACTTTTTAATTTTATTTTAGTTTTATTTCATTAATTTAATCCTTCAAATTTTGTAATTAATTGTATAAGTGTTTAATTAATAAAATGTTAAATTTTTAAATTAACACCTTATAAATTAACATAAATTTATGATTAACACAAATTAATAAAACACTATTACATGTATTTATCCTGAGACATTACCGTGTAATCTTCAGGAGAAAAATGAAGACTGCATAATTTCATGTGATTTGAAATTTTCTTTCCAGATTTGATTTTTTGAATCCACTGCTTACTTATAATTCCATTTTTTGTAAAGGAATAAAATTTCAGTCCTTTATTCTTTTTAGAAGTTGCCGAGGATTGTGGAACACAACAACTGTACGGCGTTTTCGCGTTAACTTAACCTTACCGGATGTTGCCAATACCAAAACTGTTCCTTGCACACTCTGGTGGCGCAATAAAAACTAAAATATCCAGCTTCCTATTCCTCCATCTCCAGCGATCATAACGAGAGCTTCTGTATACCTTATATCTCATTTATTGTCGAGATGCTCCAACATTTGATCTACAGGGTGTTTCACAACGTTATGATAATTTCAAAGTTGAATAACTTGCAAACTAATTGCTAAAAAAAGTTGAAAATATTACACAAGGTAGAAAATTTATTCAATTTTACTTATGAAATATTACATCGGATAAATGACAACCATTCACCGATACACAAGACTCGAGGCGTTTCACCCAGTTTTTGAACACTTTTTTTCATAACTCCTGAAGGAATTCTGGAAATTTCATCACGAATTCGATCTTTTAATTGTTTCACGCGTCTCGGCCGGTCGGAGTACAATCTTGCCTTCAAATAACCCCATAGGTAAAGTCTGGCGCTGTTAAATCAGGCGAGCGAGGTGGCCATTCGAAACAAGCGCTTTTGGAAATTATACTGTTGCCAAACGCTTCACGGAGAACTTCCAAGGTATCGTTGGCTGTATGGCATGTTGCGTCATCTTGTTGGAACCAAGTTGACCGGAGACGTCTATGACGGCGAAGGATAGAGATTAGGAACGCATTCAACATATCTGTATACCGCGCAGTGTTTACAGTTCCTTCGAAAAAATATGGGTCGACGATGATACCCCACGATGCCATACCGCCCATACGGTTACTCGCTCATCACGTTTAAGTGCCCAGTAGCAATAATTTTGTTTATTCACTGCGCCAATTAAATGGAAGTGTACCTCATCGGTCATCAAAATTTTATCAGGATCAATTTCTTTATTCTCGATTTTATCGAGCATCTCCTCGGCATATCTTTTCTTTTTGTATAATCTCCGAGGTCTAACTTTTGTGTCACGACTAATTTGTAAGTGGATTCCGGCGAAATTTTCAACGCTTGAGCACGTTTTCTTAACAAACGACGAGGGCTTATCTGTAAACTGCTACGCACACATTCAATGTTCTCGGGAGTTCGTACGGTCTTCTGAAGGCCGGTTGACTTTTGATTCGATGCACTGGCAGTTTCACGAAGTTTTTTTTGTACCCAATTTAATACTATTCCACGAGCAGGAATTGGATATTGCGGCTGAATTTTAAAATTTTTACGAAATTCACGTTGCACGCGCACGACAGATTCGCCGAAGCGAAAATAGCACTCTACCGCGAACGCACGATGTTACTTCGACCAGTATGCCATGATACTAACTAACCTATATGAAATGAAAAGTGACACTGCTAGTAGAGGGTGCCATGTTACTCTATCTTGTTTTTAACGAGAGTTATTCAACTTTGAGATCGTCAAAACAGTGTGAAACACCCTGTAGAATATTTAATCCCCAATATTTTCCAATCAAAAAATTTATAATAATTGTTCCACTATTTTAGATTACCATGTGTATTAAAAAGTCAAATTTTCATATAGGCATATTGATTTCATATCAATGTAAGGAGAAATTGTTGATACAGGTGTCCAGTGCAAAAATAAAAATTTGAAGAAAACCCTTTTTGGTTTGTTTATTTTTGAGGCAACTGAAATTTAGCTCATTTTATTGGTAATATCTTTCTGGATTTTCATGTTTGCATGGGCTTTTTATAATAGTAGCTCTATACATTTGGCTAATAAATTATACAAAATACATTTTGGTAACACTTGCACAGTTAAACATTATTTAACATTTTTACTAATGTTTGGGTATTGTCTCTATACTTTTATCTTTTAATATTGAATTCTGGGAATCTAACGCAATACAGAATTTCATGTAGGCTATAACCCGCGTGACCCGAGTGTACAAGTAGGACCTGAGAGCAATTGACCGGTCGATCTCCATGTAGTTTGTCAAGTTTCCTGAAATGGGCATTGCATTGGGTTGAAAACCCTTCATGCTATAAACAAAAATCTCAGGAAATTTTTTTTTTTTTTTTTTTTTTTTATAAAGAAACCTTTATGTCTCCATGAATATACGTGCTATTCTCATACAAACGAACACAGATAAGTAAAAGAAGCCTCATAAGCATATACTTCACCTAAAAAGCAATTCAAGCATTATTTTTTACAGAGTGATCCCAAACATTATTTTTTTTGTTCAGTTTGTTGGTGGTCCTCTATTTGCCTTCGGGAAAAACCTTCATTGAAATATATGAGGTGTAACATGCTCTTTACACTCCTGAAGTTCAAGATAATTCGTCATGTATTTTTCTAGATATAGTGGTTGCCGCTTAATATGGCTGCCTTAGGATCATGTTTAAGTGGCCACAATAACCAATGGTTGATTTAAGCGAGCTTACCAAAAGTACTTAGATTTTTATCCAACACGTCGAGCATATGTTTGTGCTCACATATTGACAAGTTTGTATGCTTAAAAAAATCATTTATATACATACAGTACAGTATCTTGTCAAAATAGTTTAATGGTTGCATTTTGGTCAGATAAATTGCAAACAAAGGGTCCAAGAATAGCAATATGGTAGCGTTTATTGCGAGTTCAACGTGTTTCGAGTATACATCTCATCATCAGGAACTTAGGAAGGACTACCTAGTGAAAGCCAATTTTCGGGACTTATAGTAGAAACGGCTAATTAAATCTAATGGTTGTATTTTGGTCAATATTGCTGTCAGATAAATTACAAACAAGGATAGATAAATTGCAAACAAAGGATACTACAAAGATTTGTAGTTGTTCAAAGTGCCTGATGATGAGATGTATACTCGAAACATGTTGAGCTCGCAATAAACACTAACATATTGCTAGTACAATATTGTCTTTTGTTTGTTTGACAAGTTTAGTTACAATATTGTCTTTTGTTTGTTTGACAAGTTTGTCTTCTTAAAAAATCATTAACATTACTTTGAATGTTTAAATAATCATCCATTTTATCATAGCCATTCATTTGAAGAGCAGTTTATAAGCCATTAGATTTATTTTCCATTATATCCTATGGGAAATCACGCCTTGGATAATGATGGTAATCCTGGAATGGGTTATAGTTGTTAACCAAGCTCTCGTGTGATTCACGAAGCTTTAGGAATTGAATCTACTTGCAAACTGCAGTCACATGATCATTTGCTCTGAGTTCATTTGAAAGCAAGCCGTTGAAAAGAGCAACTTGGTGCCCAGGAGAGCTATTTTTAGAAAGCATTGTTATGGGCTGCACGCTAAACAATGATCATAATTGAATTGTACACTTTAAAATACTGCACCTTATATAATTTACTAGCTGATAACCCATCGTCACCCGGGCCTTTATTTATCTCTTGTCGGGTTGACCTGCCTTAGATTAAAATGATATCCCATGGCTACAGAAACAAAGGCAGCATGGCACGCTCGAAGGCTCGAATGGGGCACTGAAAGCAGCTAAATTCTTGCATTTAATAATAAAAGCAGTTAATAAAAGTACATGGGCATTTCAGTGACCTACATTTATATTTTTAAGGCATAATGCTAACCTCGGAATCTGTATGTGATTAGGGCACGTTAAGGCTTTCTAATTTCTTCTAGGCTAATCTCTTCCTTACTTTGTGATGCCACAAAAAGACATCCATCTCGTGGTACAGTCCTCAATAGTTTTTAAAGTATATTTTTCAACAATTTATGCACTATTTTTACAGGATAAAATTGCTAATAACGATCGCATTAAGAATTTTAAACATTATACCTTATACAGTTGATCTATATTATCCCTCAACATTTTATTAATGCTAATTTAAACATGAAAGCTTATTGAAGAATACTTCTTCTTGCGGACGAAGCTGTTTGTTTTGACAATAAAGCGACCACAGGAAACCACCACACACGAATACAAAAGGCTCGACTTGTCAGCACGAAGGATAAAAAAAGCACAAGGAGCAACGCGATAAACAGCTTGTCATGGCTACCAACTAAACTGATGCAGTTAGTTAATATTTTAAATGAATGTACAGGGTGTTGCAGATAACTACAGGGTAGTATAATGGGAAGTACCCGCTCGATTGCAGGGGCAGCGTGGCAGGGCAAGTGGCAGCATGGTGTTGCGCCACGCTGATTTTGCCTAGCGGCATCACTGATCTTCACCACCTGGGAATATCACTGATACTTTAGACACATCTTTCCTTCAAAGTTTCCCTTGCCCTTAGCGTAGAAGCTCTTATGCCCTTCTGGTCTAGATGAAGCACCTATTGTTCAGATTTTCCAACGCCCGGTTTTTTAGCTTCAGAGTTTTTCTAACTAATCTTGTTCTTTCTCTTTCCTTTCCAAACACACAAACTTTCGCCAGTTGTCTGGACGTTTGTTGGGGGCTCAAGGGAGACATGTGCATCTCTTTTCCTCCTCGAAAGATATTCTTGTATCTGTAATCTGCTATACTCATTTTATACTCAATAGCATAAAACAAATATTCTGCCATTGCATCACCATTTTATGCTCATCCTATCTCTTCCTATCCTGTGCTCAAGTTTTTAAAATTAGAGTTCAGAAGTTGGTAGCTGCTCACAAAAGATTAAAGCACCATTTGCTGTGCGTACATCTTTTAATATGGCTAAAAGAAAAATTGTGTCCCAACTAAATTCACAATATTAGTGCAGAAATTCCAGGTGCTAATACTGATAAAAAGCTACACGACTCGGTTGTCAAAAACATGATCCATGGGCCATGTGTGGCATACAACATCATCCCCGTGCATGAAGGACTGGACGCGTACCAAGAAGTACACCTGGGTACTACTGATGTTAGAACCTCTAATCTTGAATAAAACCAAACAATACCTAATCACTAAGCAAACAATAAAATCTGAATTGCGAAGCAAATTGAAGTCCATGAGAATAGCCAAAACGTATTAATATCAGTACGAACCAACAACAATAGCAAATAGCAAAGCAAACAAATCTAAACCTGTAAAATACAGAAGATAAACAAATACTTATACGACAGGTAAAGGATCAGATGTGTCTGGCATGTCAAACAGTAGCACTAATGTGAACTTTGGCAGACACAGCCTAAAGCACGTTTTAAAGTTGCGGCAGCGCCATCTTTTGACAAAGTTCAGAATAAAGTGTTGTTATTATGGTCACATTAAAGTTGAACTTCAGGTCGTGGGTCACTTCCCAAAATAGTGGGCAGACCTATCCCAAAACAGATAAACAGCATGCTTTTTATAGATTTATCTAATCCCTATTTGCCTGAAGCATGTGTCTATTTGTCTGTCCGTTACTCTGTATCTCCTAAATCAGATTTTTCAGATGGTTTTCACTACTCTTTGCAGAAATAAAATGAGTCCTGGTGATATTCTGTGATAAATTTTTTTCTCTGTGCTAAACTGTCTAAATATGGAGACATTTGGTGTAATAGTGCAAAAAAAACATCCAAATAAAAGAACATTGTAAATTATCCCAGGGGAATGCATTACTGGGATAAAAACTATTGTGTGTTAATCCAGGAGATGGTCTGTGTGCTAAATTTCATCAAATCTGTTCAGCTGTTTATGCGGGATTGAGTAACAAACATCCAAACATCTTCACAAATGATAAGAAATAACAGAAAGAGAAACCACACACTCCACAAACTTATTTTAATACTAGGCACATCTTGGCGACCAAGTTGTCTTCTTCAGCATAATTCAGACGAGTGTACAGAATAACAGTGTTACACAGAAAACGAGTGTTATTGTTATTCTATACACTCGTTTGTATTACGCTGAAGACTATGACTTGGTCATCAAAATGCACATACCTAGCATTGATATAAATTTGTGGTCTCGTTCTGTTATTTCTTATCATTACAGTTTCTTGCCATCATCAGATTCCTTTACTATATCTTCATAAACATTTATTATATTGATACTTACTACATTATTATTGAATTATATTTTATTATTACATATTCTAAGAAAGCAATGTTGTGAATTCAAAAACAATATTTGAAGTCTAAAAAAACCTACCATAATAGGATTATGATAATGATGTAATTTGAATGAGATGTAAATTCTTTTGCAATGTTTCTTCCCATGAAAAGGAGTTTTAGTTTTGAGATTTTCCTTTTTGTTCCTCAGCTTTTTAAAGGAACGTGTTTCTTCCATATCAGTTAACGCAACGAAACACTAAAGCATGTGGCATATCAGGGCCACGTGCTTACCTGATGGTCATTGCGTCTCATTCGCTAAAACAAACTGATGTCACAGTTCAACTTCAATCACAACCATTCTCTGCAGAGTAAATGTACTTTATTTTAACTGCGGAAAGGCAGCATGCGCAATTATATTATTTCCTGGAACTAAGTAATTGGGGTCTAAGGAATTCTTAAAGCTTTCTGAATATATTCCTAATATGCTTTTCAAATTACATCATCCAGAGTGGGGAGAAAGTTTTCTTTGAAATATAGCACTTTTAAATCAGTTTTTTTTTTCTTTTTTGGTAATTAAACATTTAATTTCTTAAGTGTTTTAATGCAAGTAGAAATAGAATTTTTCTAAAATTTTAATGATTCCAATGCATTTCTTTTTCAGTGGTGGCAATGCTCCTTCATATGTGTATAGATTGCTCAAGGAACTGTATCTTCTGGAAGATTACAAAGTTTAAAAAAGTTTATTTAATTTTCAAAACAATTGTAAATACAAAAAGTTGTTTTTTTTAATATAAAAACCATTTGTCTTCAAGTAAATGAAGTTAAAAATAAAGTATTTTTCTTGTACAAAACTTTTTGTTATCACTTAATAACAAAGTTAATCTTAGTCAGCATTGTGACTTGTGTTTTTAAAATCAGGTTAAAAAAAAAAAAAAAAAAAATTTCTTTTACAATTGAAGTTTAAAATAATTTCAAAGCAGTAAAATGAATAAAAAGCTTAAAATATATCTGACATTTTAGTGCAAATAACTGTTAAAGATATGCATAAATATGAAAGTGCAATGACAAGTATATATATAAACGTAAAATATATTCTTATTATACATATATACAATTTAAACTATACAAATTCGATAACATAGCATCTACATAAATAAGTAGTTAACAAATACAGGTTATAATTAAAAAGGGTTCAACAACTGCATTCACTGGGGCAAAATTCACTTAAAACATTAAAACAGCTGACTAGTAACAATCTACAGGAGTTAAAAATTCCTCTCTTTAACACCTTCGGTCATAATTTTTTGAATCAAATCAGTTCAATTGTGAAAGGATAAATTTAGTGGTTGTGAGTCTGGAGTTTCTGCTAGTTGAATGAGAGCAAGAGCCCCTAACCATTTATCTTGTTGTTCCGATATTCTATGTGCAGAGGGCAAGGCAACCAAAATGTTAGAACTAATGCGTTTTGGTGTGCAGCTCATTTCATCTAGTTGTTGATCAAGCTCTCGTTTTAATTTTCTGCCTTTGATTTTTGCTGGTACTTTGTCCTTTTCTTCCTTTTCACGCTTATGCCTATAATTTAAATAAATAAAAAAACATGGTTTCAATAGTTTTCACATTACAATTCAAAATATTTAACTTATTAATTATTACAATGTACTGAGAAAATATGTACAGTATAAAGGTGTAAACCAAAATATTAGCAAACCAGAAGTGAATATACTTACCAAGGAAAAAATATTCAAAATTTTGGAAACGATAACTAAGGGAAGGAGAATTAGATACACTGCCCTATCATAGACATTTAGATACCTCTCCATAGACAACAAGACAGATTGTATGTATGCAAAATAACAGAATCTGCTATGCAAAAAATGCACTCGGCATCGCAGACAATTGTGAAAGAGGGGAATGCAAAATGCCATGTTCTAATTAATAGATTTTCAACATGAAATAATAGTAGGAGCATTTATAATTCATCAGAGAAGTTTCCCACCAAGGTAGACACATGGGGCTGTATAACAGAAAAAGGACCTGGACATATCCACAGAGTAAAGAAATAAGCAGAGCGGCCATGCCCTACTTCCACCGATCAACACAAGTGAAGCCAAAGCAGTCGAGCTGCAGTGTCCATATTTGTGGCAAGAGCAGGAAAGCACCTTTCAGAGAGCAAACAACTACAGTGGTAGCTTCGTTTACGAACTTCAGTAATTCAAAATAATCGTATCAAAGCAAAATTCTCATTAAAAAGTAATCAAATATTTCGTTCCAAAATTAAAAAAAAATTCAAATATGATTTAAAGCATACACATTAGCCAGTGTTTTGCTTATTTAAAGTGTGATGTTTTAAAATTAAATAGCTGGAAACATACTCCAGTTAAGCTTTATTGAGTGGTGATTACCTGAGAACAAAATCAATTACTGGTATTTAAGAGTAACAAATGTATTACGGGAGGGGAGAGACTTATTTTTTCATAATATTCTTTTGTGCCTAGAGTTTAAGCTAAGAGAGACTAGGGGGTCTAGGCTGAACTCATCGACAAGCTGTCGATCTCGACAAAATCTAACCGTCGAAAATTGGCATATTACGCATTTAAACACAAGTTTGCACACGTATGGCTAGATAATATACACTGATATACACATATTTACACATAATCTTACTCATTTATTCATGTATACATATAAATACATACATAAACACATGCCTGTAGACACATTATTTTCACAGTTCAAGTTTCGTAGCACAAGAGAGTACTTCATGTATGTAAATATTTTTAAACAAGTTTTTGTTAATATTTTTAGAAAATGTGTATTCTTGAGCTATGTGTATTTAGCCTGCAGGGCGGAAACGAAGGAAAAATGATTTTAATAAGAAATCTGTTGCTAAATTCTGAAATAACGATCGCCAAGCGCATAGTCGACTGCTCTTGAATTGTAGACAAGAATGTGCATAGTCGACTGCTTTTAAGGCAGTTGTCGATGGTCAAAGTCTACACTAGAAAATCGACGGTGTAGAGTCTGTACACTGTAGACTCTGTAGACAGTGTAGACAAGTCGTGTTCATGCTAGCTCGAATCGACAAATGCGTCATTAACCACGTGAACATCAACACTTGTCGACAGTCGACTGCTTGTCGATGAGCTCAGCCTAGACCCCTAGGACCAGCTGTTCACTCTATAGCAACTGATAAGGGGAGGATAACTGTATATCAAAACTTTATCATGTTAGTTTTTAATGCTTGAAAAATACCATCAGTTATACAGTATAATCCCGTTACAACATACCTCATATTAACATACATTTCAGAATAACGTACAAATTTCAAATCCCCGTCCCAAACGTAGGTATTTTAATGCTAAAAAGTTTAAGAATAACGTACATTTTAGAATAATGTACTAATTTTACATTCCCTTGGTTAAATTATCCCTTCAGTACAACGTACATCGTTCACATGTCTTGCTGTGATTGGTCAATGCAGCCTATGCGAAAGTTGCAACTGGGCCAATGGGCTAATTAAGCAGAGTTCACATTTCTTTGGTTGGTCAGTGTAGCATATATAAACCCGGAAATCTCTGCATGCTACTCGGTCGAGATCCAATTTGTGCTGCAATTAGATTAGAGACCTTCACCTGACGGACGATTGCCCATCTTCAATACGGTAAGATTATGTGTTTGTTTATTTTAATTTATGTGTTTAATTTATGTGCATGTAACAGGGTGACTGGCGATCGGGATAGGTAAGGGAATGTAACCGTGTAAGTCTGAGCATCATTTCAACATTTCACAGAAAGATTACAAACCGTAATGGCAGAAAAAAGGAAAAGGAAACAGTTTTCATTAAAGGAAAAGCTGGATATTTTAAGAGGTGGACAAAGGCACAAAACAAGTAGACATTCATGTATTCTTATGTTTTTCTATGAATATATGCATTGTTCACATTGTTATTTCTTTACTCTGTGGACATATCTGCATTCTCAATGGAAGTGTGAATAGTGAAGCCTACATTGCAGTCTTGGAAAATTTCCTTCTACCAACAGGGTTTGCACTAGGACCAAAAAGAGACGAGTCAATTTGACTTCTCAGTCTAAAAACTGCGAGGATATGTAACCATTCCACTAACCAAGCTTTTCCTAAGATAATGCTTGTGGATTTTTTCCATCACCATATGGCAGCCACCAGAACTGATTATACAGAAATCTATTAGTCAAGAGCAGGAGATAAGAGCTAATAATTTATATTTTAGTTCGGAAATTGACCAATTTTCTTATTCATTTAAGTACATACAGAAACAGAAATGCACTTATACAATGAAACTCACATAGAATATGTATATATAAAAAAAAGACTTACTAGTTACTTTGTTATATTAAAAAAAACAAAAAAACTGCACTAATGAGCCACCGTTAATTTGTGAACTATGAATCGCCTTTTACTGTTGCAACATCTGAAGTGACGTCAAAGCCTCAAAATATAATTTTTCAACAATCTATTTGAATACGTGCGGCATAGAAGAATGCTCCAAAGTTTTTTCATTCATTTGAATATTAAATATAGTCGTATAATGACTTATTCGAGATTTGCGGAAAGATTCATCAATTAAAAGGAGTATGATTATGTATATAAAGTTTTCCTACAAGAATAAAAGGTTTGTAAATAGAAATTTCTTATTTAAATCCTAAATAGCTGCCACATTATTGTACATTGTTAGCCATGGAATTTGAATTAAATATTTAATAGATGTCAGAACGATAAAATTTACTGCATGATATGAATTAAAACTAGACGGAAATTTTTAAAGTAAAGTTTTCTTTGTGTCAGATATTAGGCAAATAATATTATATAAAGTTAAAGAATAATTGTTATGCTAGAAAGATTATATGATAAAAAGTTTGTGCTTAATGACAATTAACTAATTAATATTACTCTAGGATTTTTACAGTGGTCCCCCCCCCCTTCCTCTTCTGAAATAAAATTATTTCAATTCCTGTCCCCTGTTAATTGTCTGCTTGTTTACAACCCTCACGCATACCTTATGCCGGCAAGCAAAACTACAACATACTTGAATTAGGCAATTATATGCAAAGCAGATACTACTTTAAGAAGAACCCTTATGGAAAGGACTAGCATTCAGAATAGCAATTCCAGCCACATTAGTCATAGGCCATGCAATATAAATTTAAATTCTATGGAATTAGACCTTTTCTTTTGCACAATAGCATTAGTTAAGGATAATAAAGTATATAAATCAATCAAAAATTTTCAATTTCAATCAATATCTTATTAAGAAAAAGGTCTCAAAATACTGAAAATATGCTCTCTGGTCCTTTCCTCTTTGCTCTTAAGGAAATCAGTGGAACATCCCTTTTCCTGCTGGGTAAGAATTCCTGAAGTGGGGTCAAATCATGTTGGACGATGCTATTTATTGTTTCTTAGCAACAGGGATAGGTAGACATAATGAGTGACATTAAACCGTTTTGATTGAAATCTGATTTTTACCCTTTATTAGGAAAGTTTTTCTTTATTATTATTAAATCAATGCATTTTATTATTATTTTAGCACGAATGCAGTATAATAACATGAAAACTACACGAGGAAGTAAGCGATAAGTTGGCAAAGCACGTTCAACAACATAAAATAAGTTGGCGAATACACGAATTAAATAGTTAAATGTTTTTCATGAAATAATTAATAGTAAAAAATTAAGTTTAAGTTTGTTTCAGATTTAACAAAATAATAGTCTTCTAAATATATAAACTATAAATCTGTTATGGTATTTCATATGGAATAGCTACCAGTCTTTCAAAATGAAATATCTTCTGGGTTTATGCTTAAAAAAAAAACGTATCAGCAAACAAAGTTGTATTCTCATCCATGACGGGAAGAAATAATATATATAATGGCTTTCGTTATCTTATAAAATATAAGCATCATATATGACAGCATGAGCAATTTCGGTATCAAAATATTACAGAATTTAAAAAATAATAAGTAAACATATCAATGTTCAAAATACAGAAAAAATAAATGAACTATTCCACAGCTCTTTGAAGGTTCCCAGTTCGAATTCAGGCTGTGGAATTTTTGTTCCCGTTTTCACCAATAATTTAAACATCTGAGGTTTGGCGTAGGACAAACCCTCATTGAGCATTCTTGAGATATTCTTAAATATTTATTGCTTTGTTTTAATAAGTGCGTCAAATATTTCATCTGCAAAGTCTATCTTACTGAAATAAAAAGCAGCGGTTAATCTTTTCAGTTAAAAGTATTGTAATTTGCCCACACCAGTCATAAACCTGATCCTATTTCCACTCTGGTGGGCCAAGTCCATTTTAAATTTCTACGATGTTCGTTCAAACTACTGGACCTTATAACTGATCAACTTCGGTTAGCTCAACTCCTGCCAAGCAAGTGAAAACGCTTTTGGAATAGACTGTACCTAATGGAGTATTAAGATTCCCAAAATATTTTTGAAAAATTTCCATTTGTTAAAAAGTTATAAACAAATACATTTTTTTTTTTTTGGTAATTTTTGTTTAAAAAGTTATATCTCAAGCTAATTTTTTCAAATCTCTTTGAAATTTTAAGTAAAATGTGTACCAGTATATTTCATAACAAAACATATAAGAAAGGAAAAAATATTTTTGTCAAGAATGCCATCAATTTTTGTCAAGCTATTCAACC
>JAHWFO010104177.1:24579-70823 GCA_023313115.1 Rhysida immarginata | reverse complement strand
TCTCATTCTTTTATGTTTTGTTATGAAATATACAGGTATAAGTTTTACTTGTTATCTTTAAAATTTCAAAGATTTGAAAAAATTCGTTTGAGATAGGACATTTTAAACAAAAAGTAGCAAAAATATGTATTTGTTTGGAAATTTTTCAAAACTATTTTGAGATTTTGATACTCCATTAGGTACTACCAAATTATAATAAAAGTTTTAATTTCACATGTTTGTTTTAGAGGGGCCCACTTCAGAAATTCTTATCCTACTGCAAATGTTGCTGCTGAAAGAAGTACACTTACATATAACAAACTCAATGGGGCGTGCACTACCTGTTCGCCGTTTTTCACGTATAGAGGGCGAAGCATCGGCTTTATGTATGGAGATTCCAGCGGTACAGATGTTTCTATGTTTTAATGGCTAGTTCATTTTGTTTTTAGAATATGCCCGTAAATTGCTGCGTCCCCCAGAGCCATTCCAACTCAAAAAGGATATGGGTTTTTAAAATTCCATATCTTTCCTCAGAATATTGAGAGGAAAAAGGAGTGAATTATAAAAATTAGAACACGAAAGCCTGAGAGTCTGATTGCCCGGATCTGAAGCCAACATTTTTCAGACTCCGATTATGATGTAACAAGCATGGGTAAGTTATTGAGTGGCTAGATGTATTTAAATAAATAGATTACTATAACTGCTTGATATTACTGTAAGACGTAGCAGACATTTGTAACGAAACAAAAGCCATAGCCAAGAAAAAAGCTGGGTAAAATTCCTGTGTCGCGTTCTCGGCTGACATCGATCAGCCCTGTCGTGTTTATGCTCTGAATTTATTATTGTAACATATTTCACTAATTTGTAAATGATTTATCATATTATTGAAATTATATTTTAGGAAGTTTATGCGAGAAAAAAATCACGAAGTTTATGCTCTATTCCGTGACGGTGTACGTTGAATAGCGATATATGGCCCCTTGACAGCTGAAGTTCATCATCATGGAACTTTCGTGATTTTTTTTCCTACACAAGTTTCTTAAAATATAATTTCGATAATGTGATAAATCATTTACATATTAATTAGATATGTTACAATAATAACTTCAGACCATAAACACGAACGGGTAAACCCAGCTTTTTTCTTGGCCATGGCTTTCGTTTCGTTACAAATGTCTGCTACTTCTTACAGAAATATCAAGCAGTTATATCTATATATATCTAACCACTAAATAATTTACCCATGCTTGTTACATCATAATCGGAGTCGGAAAAACGTCAGCTGCGACCCAGGCAATCGGACTCACAGGCTTTTCTGTTCTAATTTTTAAAATCCACTCCATTTTCCTCTCAATATCCCGAGGAAAGATATGGAATTTTAAAACCTCCTTATCCTTTTTTGAGTTAATCCCGTATCCTCTTAGTTCAGCAACAGTTTCGTTTGTTAGACTGTCTTCATCCATGTTGTCGTCACACGCACAAAAAAAGCTAAGAATACCGTCAAGAACTTCATTAAACAAACGCCATTGATAAACCGCGGGAAACTCGATACATCAAGCTGACGCTAGCGCCATCAATGAGAAGAAAGAGCATATGCACGCCCCATTGAAATGTCCAACTACAGGTTCATTGAAACTGTACAAATTTTCTACAGTTATAACGAAAATATGTAGATAACGAATTATTCTATGGACTCTTACACAACTTTTGTTTGGATATAATGAAATTTTGAAAAATCAACAATATTTTTGATGATTAAATTTGACATTGGGTTATTCACTTGGTAGGAGCAGTTGAAGAATACAGTAGCAGAGAAACAGGAATCACTTGTTTTGGGATTTTGGCCATTGCTAGGCCGAAATCATACGTATTAAAAAATGTTTAGATCTCGACACAAAATTAAGATCATGAAAGGAAGTAGAAGCTGGAAAGAAAAAACAGGACATATTGGGTTTGATTATTAAAAACATTGAAAAACAACACAGTTGAGTTTCTGTTTTCTTTGTCAGATATAAAGAAATCTGATAATAAACAAAATTGTGGGTTCGACTGTACTTTCCATTCTACTCTCAAAGAACCCTACATACAACAAGATTTTGCTAACCTGTGTTCCATGCAGGATGCATTGAAACTGATAGAAAATTTGGCACTGCAATTCAAGTTTCTGAAACTTCTGCATACCCATTTAACTTGGGACATGCAAAGGGATCTAAAACCATGGTATCCCTCTCAAATACCTGTTGATTCAACTTCAAACAAAAAGTAACATTGCAAACTCACAGGTCAATCAAATAGGATTATGAATTTTCATCACATTTTAAAAGTTTTTATTTAAATTGCTCTCTTAATAGAACGGAAGAAAAAATAAAAAGTTCCATCTTAGCAACTCTATAATACTTACTCAGCATCTTAGACTTTGTGCTGAGTTACCTCCTAATTTCAGTCATGTTTTCATAATACCACATGCACTTTATAAACAAAAAGGTATTTGGAATATTTAGCTTGCAAAAAAACTTACTTTTCTAGCCATTGTAAAACTTCATCACTATTTTCATTGTTGGAAGAATTAGGACCAAGTTTGTCTTCTTGAATACGACGTAAACTGACAAATGGATGTTCCGGACAGTGGCGGTTTGCATGGGTAAACCGGCTTTCACATCCTGTAAAATGTAAAGATTTAATTAAAATTTAAAAAGAGGATAATTTATTAAATAACTCTTAAATAAAGTGACTTAATTATAAAACCTCTTAGCATGCATAAAATTGTTATTGTTTAAAGTGCAGTATATTGTAACAAATAGTATTATTTAATTAAGAACTACTAGCTAATACAGGATTCGTACTATTTTGTAGAAATCTTAAATAAGGAGTCCTTAAGGACTTTTGAAAGATTTTTAAGGGCCTTTTTAATTTTTTTTTAATTTTATTCCTTTTAGTCGTGGGTTTGCAAACAATTCTTAACCCATGCTTTTGCTACCAATATGGGAAATGAAGAAAATGGGATGAAATCAAACGTTCATGATTTTCACCGAAAGTCACCCAAATGGGTGGATTTATAGTTTCTTGCACACTTTTGGCCAACGTTCATGATTTTCACCGAAATGCACCCAAATGTGTGGCTCACCCTCCCTACCTGGGATAAAAAATTACATGAAAATCAATTTTAATCTTCAAATTCTGAAAAATTTTTCTGTTGTCTTGTATTGTGATCGCAAATGAACCAGTGTGCCAAATTTGGAATCATTTGAACCAGGGTGAAAAGTTGATAGTAGGTCAGTGCTGGCTATAGTCTACACTTACCTTCCCTTGGTCGTGTGATCAGTCATCGTACAGATAATAAACATAAGCAAAACATTGTTCCCGTACAGGATAAATTATTGAATTTCACCTAAAAACGACAACATACGTTATTTGATTACACAAATTTTTCTACAGCCTCATCGCAGTCTTCCGCTTCTGCAGAGACGCCATCTTGATTCTGTGCGACACTGCTGGACGGGACACGACCATAGGATTGTGATTAACTTGTGAATATGAGGAATATTCACAACGAAATATCGACAATCAAACAGCACAGGGAAAAACTAAACGAGTGGCCCGGAAGCAATGCTTTCACTGCCATACTCGCCCAGGATGTAACCAGGGGAAATACACTGAATTAGTTAAGAAGCCAGATGAAATCTAGTTAAGTCATCCAGAAAGGAGATTTTTTCCTATCAGTAATATCGACAATCAAACAGTGAAGAAGTGGAACAGAAGCAGTGTTTTCACTAGGCTCACCCTTCTAGACTAAATATCAAATGAAATACACTGTGGTAGGCAAGAAGCCTGACTAACCCAAGAGGTCCTCCACATTATGAAAAAATAATAAGATTGACGATTGTCAGAAGATTGGAGGGAGGGGGGGTGTATCACTTATCACATCTTCCAATAATACAGGAAGGAAACGTTGCCAATGTTTTCAAACTTGACGTCAAGGATATGCCTCTGCTTTGTATACTTCGTATGCCATTTCATTTCCATCGAGTTTTTCAGTATTCCAGCTACCAGATCGTTGTAATGGGTCTACCATCATCTGCATTATATCATAGCCTCCTAGAAACTGCCAGCCCTGAAACATGACGTCAAAAATGTATTATTGAAGCGGTAAGATTGTGATGTTGAACTAACTTCTGTAATAGCACCACCAGTTCGACGTAACAATGTGAAGGCCTGGTAGTCACTTTTATCTTTTTCATGTTCAGGCCTGGTAGTTTCTAGAAGGCCCTGACCATACAGCTGAGGAGATCTAGGGTAAACTTTCTGATGTGAGTCATATCCAAGTCTGAGTGGATGTACTGATTTTTCAGTCCTTTTACTAATGGTCCTCAGGCCCTGAAGCTCAGGGTAACATTCTGGAGCATACTCCATCTTCTTTTACATAAAATCGCCAAAGAGGAGGATACCAAAGAGGAGGATGATCCGAATCATCACCTTGTACAAGAGTAGCTCATTGTCGATGCTGAGGGCACTGTTTGTACTATGAGAATGTACTTAGCACTGTTTGAGTTGATAACGCGAAGGTACTTGTAGTTATCAACCCATTCGAGTTTCTTATTGAATAGAACAATAGAGTCTGGGAGATGCTTGAGCTTTTTGTTGAAATACACGGCTTTGCATTTTCCGACATCAAGGTTCAGCTTCCAGCAATTAAACCAATCTTCAAAATTTCTTCAAGGTATTCTGCAGACGAGTGATAACGTGAGACGGCTGGTGCACCCATGTCATGATGGCAATATCATCACAAATATAAATTACATTTTTCAGGTTTTGGGATGTCGTGCACAAAATAATTAAACAGAACGGGCCCAAGGACAGTACCTTGTGTGACATCAGCCTTTACCCTTTGGGGCGTGGATAGATTTTTGCCAACTTTAGCTTGATAGAACCTGTTGGTAATAAAAGATTTCACCATCGAAATCAAATCACGAAGTAACCAGTCAGTGTCTCTAATCATCTTGAAGATTAGCCCCTCGTGCCACTCCTGGTCGAAAGCTTTACTGATATTGAGAAAAACCAGGCCACAGTACTTGGAAAAGTTCAGGGGGTTCCGAGATCTCCCCCCTACAGATTAAAAATACGCCCTTTTTTAATCCGTCTCCCCTCACCCTTATGGCAGCATGATTTCCCATTTCTTGAATATTTTTAACGATCCATATAAATGTTTCATGTTTTACATAAAACAAAAAATGCATACTTCTTAAGGACCATATAATAAATAGTCAAATTTAAGGACTGTTAATGCAAAAATAAGTACTTTTTAAAAACTTTGTAAGGGCCCTTAAAAGCAAGAACTAAAAATAAGGAGTTCTTAAGGACTTTTAAGGGCCATACGAACCCTGTAATAGAAACAATCGAATCAGTATCAAGGGCTATTTGATACAAATAACTTTTAAACTACTACTTTAATTTCAAACTCCCAATGATTTGGAGATTTGAAGCAAGAATCCTCTTTCTAAAAGCCTAAAATTTCCAGATCATTAGGAAATTTTGGCAAATATCCATAAATTTACAACTTATGCTGCATCTTTTTACCTTAGTAGAGTTCAACATTAGGCATACAATTTATAGATGAAATTCAGTAGTTACAATATTGTATAAACAACTATGAACTGATATAACTACATTTGAACAGGTCCTTTCATTCTGATCACATTTTTAGCACCTCTAGATCATGGAATTTTTAAATGCTGAGAGATATGTAGTCATGTAGAAAGGGCAACACCAAATTATCCATTCATTATTAACTCTGACTTGACTTGAGCAATTGGTTAAATAATTTAAAAGCTATGTTCACATCTTTTGAAGCTAAAGTGAATAAAAAAATAAAAAAAAACGCAAATAAAACTTGCTATTTAAATTTGTAATATTCAACTACTTGTTGCGTACAGAATGACTACTGTCAAAGGTAAACTATGGAAACATTGAATTTTAATTGGCATATTATTCAAAAATAAGGTGAATTATGAAGGGCAATCAAAAAGTTCCCAGAATGACGGTATAGCGCTCTAATGGTAAGACATATGGCAAGATTTACCCAATCGCCTTCAAATTAGCAACCTTGTGCCATTGAATCTGCCATTCTTGGAAGCATCGGTGGAATGGTTCTTGTGAAATCTCCCAGAGCTCGCCTGTCATTCGACTTGGTGTCCTCCACGGTTGCGAAACGTGTCCCCTTGAGGCCCATTTTCCAAGTCGGGAACAGCCAAAATTCACTAAGACCGAGATCCGGAGAGTACTTTGGCTGAGGGATAATGGGAATGTTTTTGTTAGCAAAGGAATTACTGCACAAGTGATGTGTGGCTCAGTGCGTTATTGTGATGCAGAAACTACTGTCCATGCCACATGTTAGTGTAGCATCTCCAAAGCAGATTTTTCCAATTTGCACATGAACTTGATGTTTGCACGCTGTTTGAATGAACAACCACGCTGTTCACTGCGATGAACAACCAACAGTTACATATACTTCAAACGGAACAGTAATGAAACAGCACACTGAAACCTGCCAAGCCTTATTGCGTCTGCGAGCAGAGATGCGGTTCTCTTTTCCACGAAAGTGGGATCGCTATCTTATTGCTCATTCGTAGTCTGTTGAATTCTGGAAACTTTTTGACAAACCTAATAGATTGTAATAGATCCTTTATTATTCCATTTGTAATTACAATACGTTTGAAGAGTTTCTTCGGTTAATTATTATCTTCTCTTTGAATGAATCCTTCAGATTAAAATTTTTGGCATCCCATTTCTACAAGTTATTCAATTTATAGCTAAGAGGACTGCTGGCAGCAAAATATGCTGCAAAAAAGAAATATTTTTCCTTAAACACAGGTGTATCTCAACTTGTGACCACTTGCAACTACCAGTATTTTGATGGAAGTAGTCATATAGTTCAGAGAAAAATTCTTTTCTCCAGTTAAAAATTAGTCACAACCTGCAAATCAGTAAGTAACATTGGCTCCAATTACCTGTTTCAACTTACAAGGGAATCATATGAACCTGTACCTCACAGATTCACACCAAATTGAAATATGTTATTCATCTAAAGCTACTATTGATGGTTGGGGGGGGGGGGGGTAAATAAATATAAATAAAAAAATAAATAAATAAATAAATATCACGAAATTTTGTTTCTTTCAAAATTAACCGCGAAAAAGAAGAAATCTGAGCACAGAGAGCCATAAAGACTCCATTGTCAAAGCCATAGTTAATGCGGTGGTTGTATTAATGTGCTGACGGAACTTCTTTCCTCCACCACTCAACAAAAAGCAGAAAGCCACTTCACATGAAAGCAATGGAACTATTTCTTACGAAGTTATTGCAGACGGCAAGTGGAATGGCTCAAGTTTCTAAACAAGCTTATTTTTTAAAAATAGCTAATTGTCGTCCAGTATAAAAATTATTTCCTTAATTTATTAATTAACTAACAGAGGACCCGGCATTGGCCAGGATAATTACACTTGTAGGTAAGCAGAACAATCTCTTCGTAAATGTTTTGGGGCTGATGTCAAATATTCCCAAGTGAAATGAGGGCAAGACTGTCGCGCGATTTAATGGGGCTAGCAACTGAAAATCACAGTGCTTTATAATTTTAAATAAAATAAATATTCATAGATGCTTACCTCAGCTTATAAATTATTTCGAGATGAATATTATAGCAAAATTAAGATTCTGTGCTTAATAACACTGTTGAAACTACAGTTATTTGGCAATCGCTTTTAACAATTTTGCTTCCAGCTTGCCGGCATATTTTTCTTTTGTCCTCACTTCTGCTATCATTGCGCAACGCCATTGCTTCGCGCAAACAAAAAGGTATGCTTGCACACAAACAAAGTGTGGTTCCCTTGTTAGAGCAAAAACAACTTCTGATGAATCTGTCAGAATGTACTTCTGTAGTACGGTTTCCAAAAATAAGTTGAGAAACACAAAATGAAGAATATCTCAAGAAGTAAATGACAAATTTTAATGAAACTTGATATAGAAAGAAAATGATGCATTATAGAGCAATACATAACAGAAATGTTCAAAAAAACATCAAACAAGTGCTATGAGGCATCCAAGTCAAAAATGCATTTGCCCATGGAGCGATGTCGAGAGGTAGCAGTTATACAGCTCTCACAGCAGGTGCTCATGCTGTTTACGAAACTTCAGGCAATCAATCTCACTGCTCCACTAAGCCCCTTCTCAGTACTGATAGGGTTCTTGGAGAGGGATTGCGTGTTGTTATTGCCCTTCCAGGACGCTCCAAATATCTTCTATAGGAGTCAAGTTTGGATATCTAGCTGATCATTCCATCAGCTGAATATCTTCACTTTCAAGAAATTCATCAACCAGAGTAATCCTATGTGGATGAGTATTGTCATCCATAATAATCAACTGTGGACCAAATCGAAAAACCTAACATAAGATTCTAAGATATTGGCCCTGTAACATTGATCAGTCAAGTCACCATACCAAATTCAAACACCAGAAGTGGTGTCCATCTGTCCAACATAGCAAAGCACAATCCTAATACAGTCAACGACAAAAATATGGCTTGTTGAGGTGCCAGCAGAGAATAGTGGGTGCTAGAGAGCTGTAAGAAGAGGAAAAATCAAGAACAATAATGAACAGTGTACACCAACCCTTCAGTATTACATTGTGTAAAGCTAAGGTGGGCAGTGAATTTATGCAAACTGGATAGTAATGATTTCATCAGACACCCCTCCAAACACCAGTGACAAAAATATAGCTCGGTGCTGCTTTTATTCGAATAACAGGTAACATATCAGCTAAAAGATACATTTTTCTGGCCCTCAATGAGCCAGTTTCGAATTGACTGGTACAAGTTCTGCACGTATGTTTATTGGATGTTGCCCCAGCACTCATGGATTGTTTCAGTAAGTGCCTCCACTGTATCAAATTGTCTCCTACCATCATACACCAAGCGAACCAGCTCTGCCCATAGGTTCTCGATGATGTTGAGATCCGGAGAGAGACTAGGCCAGTTCAGAATCTTGATCCTGTTGAGATATAACCAGTTCATGAAGTTGGCGGCTCTGTGGCAAGGTGCATTATCCTGTTAAAATATTGGGTCCTGGCCGCCAATTCCTCTGATGCTAAGGAGGAGATGTTGGCGAAGCAGTTCACAGTAATCTAGAAAGCACATTCGTCCAGTCACAACCACCAGTGGAACTCTCCCAGGATATCCAATTGCTCCCCACACCATCACCGTGTCACCACCAGCTCGACGTCGCTTCTTGACACGTTGGGGTGCACGGGAGTCCACCCATTCCCAGTCAAATTCATTGGGACCATCAAGGTTGAACTGCTTCTCATCAGAGAACACAACCTTGGTCCAATCTAGGTCCAAATTTGCATTTGCAAAGTTCAGTCTCCGCTTGCGATGTTGTGGCTTCAATGTGGTACTCGTTTGATCTTTCTCCACCCAACAAATTCACTGTTATGGAAGATTCGCTACATGGTACGAAGATGCCTGAGGTCGATATGATTGTCTCGGCATATTTTCTTGCAAGAGGTGCGATTCCCCGGATTCAGAGATCAGCTGATCCGTCTCTCAGCTCTGACATCAAACAGGCAAGGTCGACTCGGTGAATGCTTCTTACCATATTGGCCTGGATTTTTGGTAAGAAATCATGTACCAAATCACGGCTTCTGTTTAAATGTTTACCAATTTCAGTGAAATTGAGTCCCGCTTCACGATACGCCTTGATTGTGCTTTGTTCCTCTGAAGACAATCGCATCTGATGAACCATTATTCACAAAATGCATACAAATCGCACGGAATGTAGCAACACGAATGTATAACACACCAATACTGAAGGAAGAATTCAGAATTGTTCCAACAACCTCCTCCACGTATGTTTTGAACCTTTCCAGGTACGAGCTATATTTTTGTCACTGGTGTTTAGATGGGTGTTTGATGAAATCATTATTATCTAATTTGCATAACTTCACTGCCCACTTTAGCTTTACACATTGTAATACTGAAGGCTGGTGTGCACTGGTTAATATTTTTCTTGACTTTTCCTCTTCATACAGGTCTCTACCACCCACTGTTCTCTGCTAAAACCTCAACGAGCCATATTTTTGTCGTTGACTGTAATCAGCCTACCTGATATTGGATGGGAAATGTTGAGTCCTAGTGTCTCTCCAGATGGAAACCACATTGAACGTCTGTTAATCCAAACCTGGACTAATCAGTAGAGACAGCAAAGGCCTACTGAGCTTGGCTCCAGGGTTGGTGCTATCTGCACCACTGAGACCATCTGCCTGGAAATATTCACCCAACTTGAAACTTTGGATTCAAGAAGTAGATGGAGCCAAACAAGAAGTAGATGGAGCCATGCTGAAATGCACATACGTCAGAATAAACATCTTATGTGGATCAGTGATTTCCTGTCTTCCTTGTTGAAACTTTGGCTTTAGATTGGTCTGTGCTTCAATCTTTAGAGTGCCCTCCACCTAAAGACCATCAAAAAATGGCTTGGAGGCACGGTTTCATTTTCAATTATACTTATCGAAATGCTCAATGTTGAACAATGTTTCTAAGGATGTGTCTAAAAAGTCCGATGTGGTACGATTGGCGGCTGTTTGCTTCCGTTTGTTCGTTCATGGACACCGCGGTCGTGAGCATCTTGCTTCAAAATGGCGTCGCAGCAAGGTTCCTCATCATATTTCGCCATCTCCTTTCTCCAAAAGATATTTTTTACGTATCGGGCACTCGCACATTTGAATTTTCTACTTTCGTCTGCCATTTTGATTCTACTCACCGAGGCAGCCAACCACGATCGGCATTGGACTCCGGTCGGTTTATGAAAACGCTCATCACAACCGGTCATTACTTTATGAATCGATGGTCGTCCAAATCGGGAGAAAATTTAAAATGAATAAAGCCAGTTACGTATGTCTGCATCGTCCCCATATCGATTGGACATAGTCGAAATTTTGAGTCAGTCACTGGTGGCTCCAAAACGAGCTTTGCGACGGGCTTTGAAGGTCGCGGCCAGTCGGACTTTTTAGATACCCCCTAAATGTAGCTTGTCTAGAGACTAGATGATGCATGTCTTCATTTACATATTTATATCTGCAATAGATTTGTTCTGGTTGGATATGTAGAATTTATGTAATCTAGGAACATACCATTCCAAGTTTCAATAAAATTCACTGTTTACTTTTGAGATAGTCTTCATTTTGCCTTTGTCAGTTTAATTCTGAACACCACTGTAAGTCAAGATATACAGAGTTCCTATCAACTTAGAAGAAATGGGTATTTACCAGATGCTGAACAGATGAAAGGCTTTTCTCCAGTATGCAGTCGTTGATGAGTCTTCAGTTGGCCACTTTGTGCAAATGCTTTATCACATCCAGGGAAATCACACTGATAAGGCCGTTCACCTGTAAAAAATTTGAAACACATTGAAGCTGTTGTAAAAACCACAACATTATACTAACATCATAAACATCATTCAACTCAAATTTTTACCATCTGCACAAAATGAAGACATAGCCAGAAAGACAGTTTCTGGTGTAATTTAATACTGTAGCTATGTACTGTGCTCATTCAAAAGAGCCTGGGGAGATTAAATTCTTGTGACAAGCATTAAATTCTTTTCAATTTTTGTGCCACCTATTGAAGATTTTTTAAAACTATAAAGTGTATATGAAAGAGAAAGAGATACAGAACGGTAAACAATTGCCATCTCATGTTAAAATAAAAAAAGAAAATTGCAGTGGAAACTGAAACTTCAGAACGAGTCAGACTCGTGGTCTAGCGATAAGGCACTTGAACCAGACAACGAGTCAAGACTCGTGATTAGTAGCCAAGGGGTTAAGATAAGTCTATTCAGGAACAGATGGGGGGGGGGAGTTCTTGGTGTGTTTCATATTTTAGTAATTTATTTTTGTAGAATTTTTGTTTTGTTTAATATTTAGGATTAAAATTATTTAATCTCATGTGTAAAACCAATCTAGGGTAATCGTGATTGAAAAACAAGATTATTTATCAGAAGCCATTGAGAAGCACCCGGAGTTGGCTAACAATCGGAATTTTTTGCGTGGGGAGGCCACAATGATCGACGGGCGATATGGGATGATATTACTGCAACATTAAATTCCATAGACGTTATACAAAAAGAGAGGAAAATGGTGTGCATTTAGAAGGACTCGAGGAAACGTGTCAGAAGGAAGGCTAGGGATGCTGCGATAGAAAACATGGAAACGGACAACAAAAAGAAAAAGTTGGAGTTGATGGATCGCGATTGTAGGGTCCTTTGTATCTGCGGCATGGATTCCATATCGGGGACGGGCGCTACTGTATGGGATCCGATCGAGAGAGTGTTTAGTAATTTTATTACTAAATCACATTTCAGTTTTTAAACCATCTTCAGTTATGTTACAAGATTTACAAACTTGAGCAAATTTATATATGAAGGGTGAGCGGTGCTAATTGTCCCAGTGGGCCTAAGAGTGTAATTTCTTTATAACATGGGAGGAGGGGGGGAGGGGGGGAAGGAAGCTTCGAATAAAACTATCACTAAACATTACAAACACAAATATACATTACTTATTTATTATCATTTTTATTTTTCTATATACATATTTCGATATATATATATATATATAAGTGTAAATATTGATAATTGTGCTCATTGATTAAGTTATTTCATTTTAATCATATATCCGCGTATCAATTCATCTTCAAAGTATCTTAATTTTGTAGCCAGGCAATGTGGTGTTTAAATTCATTTGGTTAATACAGATACACTTTTGAGTCCTTGATTAATAGTAATTATAAAATTCATCTCTAAAGGAACCCATCCATCATTAAGTTCTTTATCGGCATAAATGCGTTATTAACATGGCAATTTAGTTCTGAATAAAATCTTCCTCTATCATCGTAGAGAAGGGATCTCCTCTTCCTTATAAGTTTTTTTTCAAATAGTCGGCTTCAACTCCCTCTTCGTCAAGAATGCAAAAAAGAGCGCGTTATTGTTTACAATAACACATCTCGCCATTGTGAAAATTCAATGTGAGCAACTGCGCTCGCGAGATTATCTCGCTGACTCGCTGCCCGACTGCGAGAGCAAGATTCGTGCATTGATAGTCTCACCACGACTCCCCTACTCCTCTCGCAGGCGGTAGTGAAATGCTGTTTTAAGCCGATAGCCCCAACTCGGTGACGTGGACAGCAAACACCTCTCTTTCCGCCCTGTCACTATCGCAGTTTTCGTGTATTGGAAACCGCCCCAGGCTGGCAGATTTCAGAGGTATAATGAAAAACATGATAGCTATACTGTTAAAAATGTTTTCTGTTGAGCATATGTAGGTGTAAGTTAAATGACAAAGATGGGCATTAAACGAAAAACTGCTCTGAAAAGTTGCATTTACATAATCCTGTATGCAACAAGACTGTACGGAAGGAATGCCATAAACAAAGATTGCTAAAATTAGAACTGTAAACACAAGCCAATTATAACTCAATCAATGAAAAATGAGAAAATAGTGCAAAGAGACATATTCCAGACTGCTGATAAGTGGAAACTGTATCATGTAGTCTGGCAAGTTGTCCTTCATAGTGTTCCTCGCCACCTGATAGGTTTACTTGTGAAGAACACTAAAGAACCTAACAATTCGGAATAATTCATTCCAGTGGAGAAGAATCTAGAAGTTAAGGCCTGATTTTCTGAAAGCATTATTATGACCTTGACAGATTGACCATTATAAGAACAAACCCATGGGCAAAGCCAAGGAGGGGAGGGGGGTGTGCCTGCCATCTCCCCCCTGCCTAAATCAAATAAATCTATATACAAATATTTGATTTTTGGTGGAAATAAGATGCACACGACAAAACTGTGGAATACTGGTATTAGCTTTATTCTGCAAAGATAGAGATCGTATTTGGTGCACTTTCACATGTGTTTGACTTGCCCTCCCCCTTAACATAAATCTGGACGATGCCCACGAACAAATTTTGAATAACCAGGTTCTTATCCAGCATGCAATTTTTAATACGAGATGGCATTTTTCAGGGTGACAATGTCCAACTTTGGTTGGAGGAGCGAGATTGAATATCTTCCCTACAGAGCCAGTTACCAGATCTCAAAATTGTATCACACTGGTCCATTTCGGAAAACCAGAGTTAGAAGCTGATATTGCCACCAGTGTAACTATTAACAGTTTCTAAAATTCAGGCTTCTTGATCGACCACCATCAAGCACTTCTTATGCTTCTATTCTCAAGATAATTCAGGGTGAGTTACATGCCAACAGTAATCCTATACCATTTTAAAGATTTTCTTTATAAGGAGTATCCATTACTTTGTCCAAAGCCTCTACACCAAGAAACAAATTGCCACGGAAAAAGGAGATTAGATAATTTCTGCAAATTTCTTCATTAATGAAGAGTAATTAAAAAAAAATATATATATATATATATACGGTTCTCTTTATCATTTCCCACATAATAAACTCTCCAAGTGAAATTAATGAATCCATTTACATCTACAACTCAAGCTTTAACCAAAGATGCCATTTTATAAAAAATATTAGCGAGTGCAAGGTTATTTGGGAAGGAGAGTGCTCCGATTGAAACAACGTGAAAAATCCTCAATTGAAAGCATAAAGAACAAAGCAAATTATAGGTGTTCTGGCATCTGGGCATTGTTTGTGCTGTCTGATATTGTTATAAGGCAATGTTTGTCAACAGGTGATCTTGTCAACTTCGTCACAATCAATAAATAACAAAAGAATAGGGGCATTTTCACGATAGCTGATATCTAAAGCAGATGAGATGGCCAAATCTTTAAAGTATAGTCATTGTTCCAACATTGTTTTGGGTTGTTTAATATTTTGTTATTCAATGTAGTGCAATGACTTTATTCGAGATCTTTCATTCATTCATTCGGGTTTGTTTTTTTTTTTTGAGAAATTAATCATTGATTAGAGGGTTTCAATTAAACATATCCACATCTGCGTTCATTAAAGTTTAAGAGACTTTGAAAAGTGAACTTACAATGGAAACTCAAATGGTTACATTAAATGCTCATCACCAGAAACTCGGAAATCGTAAAATACGTGTAAGTTAAATTTCTCAGGTGCCAACAATTAGGCTTATTATTTGGCGCCTCTGACACTGTATTTGTTACCTGAAGCTTACCTGTGTGCGTACGAAGATGAGCTTGCAGTGATTTTTCCCGCGGAAACACTCGATTACAAATATGGCATTTGATGGAACTTCTCGAGGTAGATCCTTCCAAAATAAGGCTGGTGATCGCGTCAGCTCTGGGTCTACCTCTTTTTAAAACTTCTTTGGCCGCCGCTCCTTCTGGTGATCCACAAGAACTCGACGGACTCAGTTGGATTTTTCTCGCTCCTTCGCCCCAATTCCACGGATACATCATGATATCCTTCATCGGAGGACTGCTCGGCCCGAACAACGTGTTTAAATCGGACGAGTGATGCTTCGTAGGCGTCAAGACTGCATGAAAGTGCTCTTCGCTGAAATTGGAAGCCATTAAGTGCCGATAAACAATTCTTTTATCGTCTACGGCACGGAGCGACCCGTAAATACCTCCGGCAATAGGTGAAGCCAGTGGGGCAATTGTGAAAAACCCGCCAAAGTGAAGAATGAAATTTCGCGCGCCGTGATGCATCATGGGAGCAAGCGCTGTTGAAAAAGCGTAAAAGAAATTTACCGAGTGGTAGAATTTATTTCATATAAAATAATTCGTTTTATTTAAGTAGAATATTTTCTTTTCCTTTAAAATGAATTTTAGAGCCAGTTTTGAATTACGGAAATCGACTGCTATTTCCCGCCATTTCTCCATATATGGTCGCTGTCTCGAATGATGTCATCAGGTTGTCCTCCTTTCCTTTGCCGCTCGTTGTAGCTGGTAATCGCCATTTTGGATGCATCAGAGAGTGTACGGCTGTAGGCAGCCTAAAAATCCATCGTCATCCTCCATACGGAGAGGAACATTTAGGAATGGAGAATTCATATGGAATTGGGGTGAAAAACAGATATGCTTTATTTTATAATGAAGATGAAGATCCCTTAGAAATCCTGAAAGCTCAGGAGGCAGAGCGTGAGAAGAAAAAGGAGCTGAAACTGCAGGAGAAAGAAAACAAATCCAAGGGAACCGTGCACACGGTTGTAACGAAAGCTAAACAACAGTCTACAACCAATCTAACGAAGAAGAACGTTAAAGATCCTGCGCCAGTTAAAGCCCAAGAGCCTGTTGCTCCCAAGAAAGATGGTACGTGTGTCGGTGTGTGGTAAGAGAGCGAGCGTGTGTATGTCTGTTCGTGCATGTTATCTGGATTTAATGGAAGACCCCGTGCTACTGCTTGCCAAAGGCCTAAAAAACATTTGCGCACATATTTTGGCAGTACACGGAGAATATTAGACCGTGTGCCCTTTCACTTAAATTGCAATCGTTATCCGGGCCCATTTTAGGCGGGTTTCATAAAACTGTCTTTTTGGGTTAAGGGGAGGGGGTGGTGGGAGAAAGGAAAAAGCATGGTGTATTGCACTGAAATGAAATTGCCATGCGGTGGATTCCAACTTGGATTCTTCTAGCGCGTATGTGTGAGCATAATGTGAAGTAAGTCTCCCAATCAATGCACTGCAAACGTGGATTGAGCAGGAAACTCGTTTCCACATCGGAAATATTTTTAGTATCATACCAACGCTAGAAAATGATTTTTTTAATATTAAAACTAAATTCTATTCTCTGGTTATCGTCGTCTTAAAAGCGGCGTAGTTCACGTGATGCTAACGGAAAGACGGATGTGGGCTAAATATGTAGAATTTGGTTGTTGCTTAAAAGATAAATATTTAAAAAAAAATAAATAAACACTAGATCCTAATTATTGTTTTAATTGACATTACAATCTTTGTGATGAAATTCAATCGATAGATCTTGTCTCACAGGGCCTTTGGTTTTTCATGTGCAATGGAAATTGAAATGGCAATCACTACAATTTCACAATTTCAAGTAATACATGTGTTTGATTTTGATTTCTTTATGCTCAAAATCGTTTTGAATTAGAATTCTAATGGTTATGGAGGACTTAACATTTTTATTTTTTTTAATTTCTAGAAATTCTTCCCAACACATTGGCGTATTAAGATTAATTATAAGGCATTGCGCTAGTATAATAACAAAACCTGTATTATATAAATAACACAAACTAAATTATGCCTAATCATTTTCCTTTTTTCCTACTTTAAAAAGGGGATGCTTTTACAAACCTCCTTGATTACAGTACTTTTTATTATTTGTCTAACTTTGCTTCTAAATTGTTTAAACCATGTCAGGGAACACCTTCCTGTGTTCACAGGAACAATTTTTTCCTTAGTCATTTCTTTTAGGTTTTTGTTGATATTTTATATGGCTATAAACTTCTTATTCTACAGGTAAGTTCCTATAATCATGTGTATATGGGACAGGTGATGCTAAGTATCAAAATTATTATAATCCTAGGATATAATCTATTAATTATGTTTTAATATTTTATTTTCAACAGTAGTCCATATTTCATAGGTAACTCTGCTAATTGAATTTTTTGAAGTCTTATTTCATTGGGTATCGCCCATCTAAATGAGGATTTTATTTAGATAGTATATGTGTTGGAACAGTTGTTAAAATGGAAGAATTGCTAACAGTAAATTAATAATTTAAGATATTTGGTTATAATATTTCCTTGTAAACTTAATCATCCCATCTCTAAGCCGGCTGTGACAAACTTTTATTTTATCACAGTGTGCAAAATTTGGGAAAAGTAAACCCAAGAATGTGTGTATGATAGTGTGAAAATTAATTCTTCTATCTAAGGAAACTTGGGAACAAATAAAAATATACCCTTTTTGCCAGCAAAGAGTAGACTTTAAAGCAAGACACACAAGATAATTAAAACTTATATTAAATATATTATTGGCAAGTCCGGTGACATTGTAGTTGGCACCACAGTCTCCCAACGCTGCTGGCTTCTTCACGTGCTAGGTAGCAAACAATATGATTTTAAAGGCATCTTTGGGCAACTTAGGTTAGAAAAAGAACAAGTTGAAAAAAAGTTATTTGATAGAAGGCATGACAGTTTTAAAAGAAAAATTTTAATATTTTGTTAAAGCATCAAACAAAAACACATTACTGCATTATAGTTAGTTCTACATTCAAACCAGAAAACTAATAAATTTATAATATATTCCTAATTTAAAACTGCAGGGTAGCTTTGGGCTAATACTGTATGAAGAGAGTATTAAGTAAAAGTTAAAGCCGGTATTGTGAGTACTTGACACTATGGTCAGTACGATCACTTGGTATCGTACCCCTTGTTAAAAAAAAAAAAATCGAGATCAATTAATAAAAAAATTGATGCAGACCGGCAAAATCAAGAAAGAATAGAAAGATAATATTGAAAAGTTAAAGGAAAGGAATATTAGAATTTAAGATAATTTAAGACTGAATGGTAAAGAGATGACCTGAGTTGCATTTTGAACTTTCTCTAATGACAGAGTGAGAGATGATTTGGTAAAATAAAATTTCAAAACTTCCAGCATTTGCCAAACATAAAGCTACATTCCCAAAGCAAACACGAGAAGATATCCCATAGCTAAAATGTCTCGCGAGAAATCTCAGGCAGGAATTCAAAAAACATGGCGCCTCTCAATGCACGAAAACTGTTGTTACAGAGGAGGAGTTTAATTTTAAGAAGCTATTGATAATTAATCGTAAAAGTATTTTGTAAAAAGCAAAGCGTATTTCCATTTTAGCAATACATGATATTTATTTTTATTTTTGCTAATGCTACAATAAATGGAATAAATAAAACAAAACCAATTAAATTTAAATAAACTTAAGTAATAAAGTAAAATAATACACAAATTAATCAAATAAAATGAGAAAATAACAAATATATATAATAAATTCTATAAAGACTATAAATAATGAATAAAATGAAAACAAAATAAAAATAATATAAAATAACAAATTAAAAGTTATATAAAATTAGCTCAATCAAATATAATAAAATAAACAAATAATAAATAAAATTAAATTCATAAAATAATAAATAAAAGAAATAAATAATTAATAAAAAAATTTAAACCATAGTATAATACTCAAGGAAGAAATAATAATAAACTGAAGACATTCATTAAACAAATCATGAAAACAGGAGAAAAAGGGAAATGAATACAATTCATGGAATTCTTCCTTCACTTTTTTCCTTTGTGTTCACACTATCCTCACGACCCTATGCACACACCCGTTGCAGTCATGAGAGAAAGGAGTCTATTGCGCATGTGCCTTGGTCATTTCCAAGCTGCTAGTAGTTTTAAAATCAAAGTGACCTAGATATCTGCTTGAAGCGAAAAGCAGCTTGAAATTCGTCACGCTATACGCAACTCGGGCATATCAGCTTGGTGTTTAGGATAGCTTGAGCTTGAAATATCACACGCAAAACTCTCAAAGTGAGCTATGGGAACGTACCTTTAGGCAGGCTGCCCACTTTGGATGTATCACATCACTCGAATGCAGAAGTTCACATGCGATGAGTAACATCAATTTTTAAGATTATTCTGCAAACTTAACTCCTGAACTACAAAATTTCTACCAAAATCTCATTCAAAACGTGTATGTTAGTTGTGAGATGCTAGCGTAACGGACTCAAAACCAAACTGGCAAATCCGGGATTTTGGACACTTAAAAGAACTCCCAAAAATTTTCTCTTCTATCCCCCATGATGCACAAGCAACATAGTCAGCCATTTTTTTGGGACGAGCCTGATCTAATTGCAGTTCAGCAGTTTAAATGGTGAATTTTTGTTTTGATAGAAATAAAGTTTAACTAGCTCATTCTTATGTTTTATTAAATATGCATTTAGGGACCATTAAAAAAATTGCTCAAAGAAAACAAAAAAACTAATTGCTCATAGCGCTTGCAGCATGATGTCGCGTTGTGATTAGGCTTCGACCAATCGCAGTTAGGGAGAAGATAGCTGGAGTTTTACTATACATAGCTGTATATTCATTATTTGCCCTTAAATGCTTAACACCTGTCATCCTGGCATTGCCTTCATCCACACAATCATTACTTACACTCCTCTCTATCACCACTGTGGGTTTTGTGTCGTTACTGCCACCCACTTATACTGGACTTGCCAATAGCATTGTTATAAGGGTTTCCATTTTAAATCTTTAAAAATTTGAATGAAGAGGCGCTTAATCATTTTCAGGTGAAACGAAAATTACCTACACCAGTGTGCAAATTAATTGAAACCTCAAAAATACGTACATTAGTAACTGATATGATTTCTATTTTTAAGCAGCAAAAAAATTTATTTAGACTTTGAACACTTAGGCACAAAGTCTAGGCAATTCCATGGTAAATGGAACAAAAATATCAGATTTTCAAAATAATGCAAAAGTCAGATTTTTTATTTTATGTTCCTAGTCCAGATACTCAAGTTTGAAATTTCAGGCAATAATATTAATAGTATGTTCCAGCTAATAAGTCATCATTTTAACAGGTTTTATGTATTAATTTAAAAAAAAGGCAGATTGCAAAAAATCATGAATTCTTATGAAACAAACTATCACTGAAATCTGAAAAACTGCATCTGAATTTATGTCCGTTACCATGGAATTGCCCTCTACTAGTTTCGAATAGTCACTGTTGATTTTAGGATCCTTGTACCATGCTTAAATAACCGCCTGAATGAGCTTCTACGTAGTCGTACAGTTCACAACATGGAGGCAACTTTAGCCCACAAATTCTCAATGGGATTTACATCCAGAGAATTCCCTGGCTAATCAAGTAATTGCTGCTGTCATAAATTTATTCAGCACTTTCGATGAGTTACAGGTGGCTAGACCTGCTGCAATATTCCAGTACTGTCGGGATACTGGTTTTCCAGCTCTTGGACAACTTTCGTATAACCTCAGTACATTGTGGCGAGCAAATCATTCCTTCTATTGGCTGCAGGCTTTCAACACCATAACTGAAGCACCCCCAAAACATCTTCAAAAATATGCAGTTTTAATTAATTAGCACAAGGGTGTACCTACTGAACTTTTGTTGTTGATCTTCAGAACTGTATTGTTTTCTCCTCGTAAAGTAATCTGAAAGTAAGATTGGTGACAAATAACAATGTAGTTGCTTAAAATTTGAAGGCATGGGGAGGGGACTTTTTCAGCAAGATGGCCAATAACCATGTGTGATGAATATGCGAAGACTTTGATATAGAACTGTGTAACAGCAAACAAAATCATGTGAGATGGGCGGTTTTGGCATTTGCAATTAATGGACAAGGTAGTCATGTATACTGGTTTCTCACTCTTAACTTGACAGTGTTTTGTGTTACATGTAAATGAGGCCAGCAAAACCACATGAATTCCTGGAACATGCTTGTGCACATAAGTAGCAGTTTTGGAAGTGCAGCATACAGGATGGCAAAAATGTATAAAAATCAGTAATGTATAAGTAATTTATAGCTATTTCCTTAATTTGTTATTTCATTATATTAATTAATTCGGTTATCTTTGTAAATTTTTCCGGCCTGTGTCAAGTGACACGAGCAAGGCTGTTGAGTGATATGTTGCATTGGTGAGAGGGTATGTGTTGCAGTGCTTTATAATTTTAAATAGTATGCATGAATGTTAACTTCATCTTATTTATTATTTCGAGATGAATAATTGTGCTTAATAATGGTGCTCCAACTGCAATGCTTTGACGACCATCGTTAATGATTTTACTTTCCCTCTTACCACCATATTATTTTGAACTTTTCACTTCCAGTGTTACCACTGCCGTGCAATGTCATCGCTTCCAAGGTATGCTTGTACGCAAACAGAGTTCTCTCGTAGAATATCGTGTACTTGCCTTGTTAAGTCTTTTTCAGAATCTTGGGTTCTGAGATTTGTGCTGTTTCAGGTTCATAAGGTCTTCATTGGTCTATTCTTAGGTTGAATCAGTTAACTGTACGATGTCATTCTGATATCCGTTTGATTGCTATCAACAACCAGTTTGTTTAGCTTTAGTGTTTTCAGCTATAAATTATTAAAAAAGCATATGGAATTAGGAGCACTGTGCACCCAACCCCAGAGCATTTAAATAATAGAAATTTCACTCGTTAACTCTAACAAATTTTTTAATAAATCCCAGATAACTCGTAAGAAATTTTTGGTTTTAGTGAATAGGTATTCTTAAATTTAAAGCAAAAACTATCTTAGAATATTTTAAAAATTAATAGTATACGGACCAAATTCAATTCTTAACTTTCATGTTAGATCCAGGAGCGCTAGAGTGCCCCTCCCCCCTCCTCCCTCATGCGCAGTCAAATAAGTAAGCCACGTGTACATAAGAAGATCAAGAACTCTTTACTTTTATAAATTCAAAGATATTCCAAAAGCATTGCAAGCCATTTGAAAAAAATAGGAAAAGTAACGAAGAATTAACATGAAAATAAGTTATAGAGTTCGACTTGATAAATGATCGATCTGCTGCTGCTTGAGAGTGCCCCCCCCCCCCCCCTCCTCCTCCAGGAGTTCCACTTTTCTGTGTTATTGCAGTAAAGACATCTTTGTATAAACATTACAACAACACAAATAAAAAGGCTGTTGAAATTGTGGAAATATTTATCCTCAAAATGGCTGCAGGAGGAAAGCACTTAACAGTTTTCAATTTCAATAATCTTAGCTGATTATATGATAAGCACATATTTGCCTTGTTAATTACTTACTGGGGGATGGGAGAGGATGTTCGTATGCCAAGAAATATGGTAAGATTTAGGGGGTTGTTTAAAAGACAATTTAATAAGGATCCACCATGTCGAAACGGTATTTTGGATTGGGAGAAGAGGTTTTTGGAAACTGGCAGCGTGCTATGCAAAAAAAGTTCAGATACCCAAGCCTAGCAGATGAGGATGTGGAAAGAGTTAGAGGTGTTTGATCAGAGCCCTAGAAAATAGATGAGGACAGCTTCCAGAAAATTGGGGTTGCCTAAATCCACGGTACATAAAATCGTACGTAAGACGTTACAATTGTATCCATACAAGATTCAGCTTGTACAAGCTGTCCAACCAGATGACAAATCGAAATGTATGAAGTTTTGCTGATTACATGTTAAACAGGATTGAAGACGATGGAGATTTTCTTCAGCATGTTGTAACTCCACCTATTCACATCCACGTTTTCTGACATGGGGGTTACCACCACAATGTTCGCATTTGGGGATCTGAAAAGCCGCACTGTATCTGTAAAATAGAAAGACAGCCCAAAAATCAATGTCTGGTGCAGGCTTATGCACAATCGCATACTAGGATCCTTCTTCGCAGAACCAAGCATTACTTCCATTACGTATCTGGACATGTTGCAGAATTTTGTATTCCCGCAATTAGATGAACTACGACCCGATATTCTCTTCCAACAGGATGGAGTGCCCCACACCGGGGAACAATTGTTCGTGCTACTTTGGACGAAAAATTTCCATGCCGTTGGATAGAAAGAGATTTACCTATCTCTTGGCCCCCTCGATCACCCGACATTACGCTACTGGAGTTTTTCTTTTGGGGGTTCGCGAAGGACCAGGTGTTCAAGGCAAAAGTTAAGGTCATTACAGATTTGAAATGCCGAATCATGGTTGCTATTAACAAGGTGGATGTAGATATGCTCAAAAGAACATGGCAAGAAATTGATTATCGGCTGGATATCTCCATGTGACCCAAGGAGCAGACGTTCGGGTCTACTAACTTGGTTTAATAAAACTTTTTCAGTTATAGTTTCATATACTGAAATCAGTTTCTGTTTATCTTTATTAGTTTTTGGGTTTTTTTTGGTAATACACAGATAAAATGTGTCGGATGTTTTATGGACACCCTGTATAAACTGCCTAGTAGAAATATGTATTAATGGTGTAGAAGAAAAGAATGGTAAGACCCTGTGTTTAATTTATTATTTATTACTACCTAAGAGGAAATAAAGTCCCCTAACTCCTTTCAAAGCCTCCAAAGTTCTCTTTTGTCAGTGGCAGAGGGAAGCACTGAAAACAATCAGCTGTTCATATTTTCTTGAATGTGTGTTTTGTGTTATCAAAATACTGTCAAGATGTCTTGATTGCAATATATATCCCATGCAAATGTTTCAATTTGGAGATGTATTTTTCAGTGTGGGGAGACCGCTCTTCTCTATGTATGTCCTTCCCAAGATCACGCCCTTCTCCCACGGATGAATCAGCCTGTTGAAGCAATCTTCAGTTTGTCCCTAGTGGGAACTCTACCCTGTTAAAGGTGACCTAGCCCTTTTTGAAGCTGCATCCATGCAGCATACACTGAACGACCAATTTATTAGAGAGCCATCTTATAGAAAATGGATCGGCCTCCTAGTGACACTAAAACAATGGAACTTGCAAATCAGTGTATAAAAGGGATGCATTGGATCATAAGTTAGCAGCAGTCCAAGGATATGACAGACTTTAAACAAGGTATGATCGTTGGAGCTCAACAGATGCAGTTGGGTATTTCGCAAACCGTGAACCTCCTCGGGTTTTTGGCAATTATGCCAAAACACAACCTCCAACAAACACAACTCCGGACGAAAAAGGGCCGTGGATGAACGAGGCAAACTGCGACTGGCACGAATCATCCACAGCAACAGAACTGGAACCGCCCAACAAATTGCAGCGCAGTTCAATGAGGGAGCATCCCAACCCATTTCGCAGCACACGGTGCGGCGCACCTTGCACCGAGCTGGGATTAACAACAGGCGGCTAGTACGGGTACTGTTGCTGTCACCGCAAAATAGGAAACCACGCCTGCTATGGGCACACAGGCATCGCCACTGGATGAGTAGAAGAAGGTTGCCTGGTCCGACGAATCATGGTTCCTACTTCATCATGCGGACAGTAGGCTGTGCGTCTGGCGCAGTTGGCACGAGGCCATGGACCCATTCTGTCAGCAGACAACTGTACAGGCGGATGGAGGAGTGCTGGTCTGGGTGTCTTCTCTTGGGACACACTGGGTCCTCTGATATTCGTAGACACATCACTGAATGCAACACACTATCTGAACATTGTTGCCGATCAGGTGCACCCGTCATGATGACTGTTCTCTGGTGGTGACGGGCAGTTTCAGCAAGACAATGCTCCCTGTCACCGTGCTCGAATGGTCTTGACTGGTTCGAGAAATATGATGTGGACTTCCACCTGCTTCAGTGGCCAGCTCGATCACCCGATCTCGACCTGATCTAGCATTTATGGGATAAAGTGGAGAGAACCATCCGACGCCTTCCCACACTATCGTCCAACCTGCACTAATTACGGGACGCTGTGATGTCAGCCTGGGCTGCTATTCCTCCGCAACGGTTTCAACACCTCGTTGAATCCATGCCAGCACATATTCTGGTAGTTCTTGCCGTTAAAGGAGGCACAGCACGCTATTAGTGGGGTCTCTCTAACATATTGGTCGTTCAGCGTATACTCTTCATGTTTGGGAAGTCTGAGTACCAGGGCAGGTGAGGCAATAATTTGTACCTGAGAGTCCTTACAAATGTCTCTGTTGCCTGTGCTAGAGCATTCTTATTCAAGATCAGCACTTGTTAAGACAATTTTCTGTGCAACTTTGTCTTCATGGCATGCAAGTTTTTTGATTTAAGAAGGAAAGATATTTACTGCCCGTTGCTCGTCAGTTACGGTTCGATCTTGAAGGAGCATGAGTAATCTATTGCTAGAATGGGGGCCTGTGTAGTACCATCCTATAGTGTATTGCAACAATTCAGTCTTCAATCACGTAATTATTATACGAGAGACGTTTTTATTGTGTGGTACTTACAGTGGAGATTACTCCTTGTAACAGTGTAACCTGCAATTTTGTTGCTGCACTGCAGTACTCATTTTCGTGATGGAATAGTCATGCTTCTTCAAGGTCAAACCTTAACTTATGAACAATGGACAGTAAATATTTTATGCATAAAAAAAGAAAAAAAAAAGCAACATACAGTACTCGAGTATTAATGATTATTTCTGCCTAGCAGAGGTTTTTCCTTTACCCTTTCTTGTATGCTGGTTAATTTACACAATGTTTTTATTTAATATTTTCGTTTTTCTTTCAGAAAACAACAAATCGCGCTCGCAGAAGCCTCCTGTGGAAAGAAATGTGAAGTTTAACACTTCACCGAGAGAAGCTCCACAAGATTTGGAAGAAAGGAAGAACCGAAGAAATCGTGATGAGCGTGGCCCTCCAACTGATTTCAGGTGAGTTTTTGTTACTTTTTATATTTACAAAGTGTATTTTGGAAGCTTGAGAGATAATTGTAGAGTTTTTATTTTATTAATTCCTTTATACTTTAATTAAATATCACAAAAGTTGTTGCTATATTTTAAGAGCTAATCAAGATTTCTGTGATAACCTTGAATGAAATTTTTCTCTTATTGATTCAACCATGAAATTATTTTGGTGAATAATTCAACATTTCCTCTTATCTCAATTTAATATTAAACAGTGATGATTGTGCTTGTTTATTAATAAAATTTCCCTGTGAAGATAATTGTTTTTAATAGATGATTTAATGTCTTCTCATATAATTAAAGTTTTATTTTAAGAATTTGTTTCTTAATTATTGAATGTTTCAATTTATAAACAAATGCTCTTATTTATAAAGAGCAACTTTAATATTCTGTTCACATTACAATTTGCTGACCATAAATGTATTTTGAACGTGATTATGTGAAATGTGATCATCACGTTGAAAACGTTTAATTTCTAACTATAAGGAGTGTTCAAAAAGAGCAGAGTCTGGAATGTGCAAACCGGTGACAGAATGGTGATATCATTGCGTGTGTAACAGAGTGGTTCCAACAAGAGCGCGGAAGTTCACAGCCCGCCGCTAGAGGGCGACGGTGGGAGTCATGTGACTCTACAGGAAGGAAGCAGAAGCAAGCGTCAATTGTCCAACGGTCATTTGCGTTGTATAAGCAGTCAGTGAATAAGTGAAATGGAGGCGTCAAAAGAAGAGCAAAGAGCTGTTGTTCGTTTTCTAACAGCAGAAGGAGTAAGGGGAATGGACATTCTTCGAAGAATGTCACAAGTGTAGGGTCAAGGCGTGGCACAAGCGGTTCAGGAAAGGACTGGTGTCGTTAGCCGATGATACATGGTCTGGAACACCAAACCGCATTAACCATGATATCGTCCAGCTGGTTGATGGGCTCGGATTCACCTCGGAAGACGACGTTAAGCAGTATGTGGGGAACTGGTTCACAATGCAGCCTTGGAATTTTACGAGACTGCCATTTACTGCCTTGTGTCGCAGTGGGATAAGTTCCTCAACAGCCAGGGCCAATACTTCTGACATACAGGTACTGGTTTCTGTTCCTAGGCCTCCAGCTCGTTTCTTTTTGAATGCTCCTTATAGTTCACGGTCGATCAACTCCCAGAATCCAATGTGTTGTCCAAGGCTTTTCAAAAATGGCACAAAAATGCCACTTTGCTAAATATTTCTAGAGTTAAACAAATTCCACAACACGGGACAATGGGATTTTTATTATCATGCCAAAACAAGGGTTATGGATCCAGCAAGAAACGGTTATTTCTGATAAGACTAGATTGGCAGGCCTCTAGAAGAAGAAAAGGAAGCGAAGCTCCAAATGCTTTTTTGGTGCTGCCATCTGTGTTGGAATAGGAACTAATCTTTGTGACGTCTCTTAATAATTATAAATATTGGGTCATATTTATTTATTGACCCAGGGTTCATTTTAGGCGGGGTTTACAGGGCATGGCGCCCCGTTTGCCCTCTTGATAAAAATTTCCGCCCTGCGGCCCTTTGATCCTGATCACGCGCCCTGATACCCGAAAATGCACCTGCCAAGAAAAATCTAAAAATCTTGTTAAGGATTAAGAAACTTCAAAAGAGCTATTGTTATTTTTTATAGAAAAAAATTTTGTTTGCAGGGCTTGAAATTCAGGGCGGGATGGCGGGATTCTCGCCCAAAATTTTAAAATCTCGCCCAAGAAAACTTTCAGGAGGGGAGTTTCCCCGCCCGTGAAATTTAATCATATTAAATGTTTTTATGATTTTATTAAGATTTAAAGATAATGTTATTTTTTTCTTTATATCTTACACAATATAAGTTTTGGATACGAATCTTTTCCGTCCATAAATAATTAGATTATGGGTTTAATTTGTCGTCAGTCATTATTGGTGAATTTCTTTCAAGGAGATTTAACTTTTGAACCAATGAAATTTCGCTAGTTCCAATCGTCACCGTTGCGGTATCGTCAAGAGAAAAATAGGAATTTATTGTGTAGCTCATAGATTAGCATTGTGTTTAGATGATCCTTCAAAATCGTGTCCAGAGATTGCTAAATATCAATGCACTTTAAAATCCATTTTTATATATTTTAGTGGTATTTAATTTTGTATAACGTAACGGATTATATAGATGAAGGCAGGAATAAAAGTCGAAAGTGGTTGGTTATCTAATTTTTACCAAACATGCTGTACTGCAAGATCACAATCCGTTATGTTAATAGCTACGGTGCAGAAGGGGAATCTATGATTATTTAATTTTTTGTTTATTGAAATATAAGAATTTATTACATTTATCTTATGACTGAGTTTTTGGTATTTTATTATTTTTAACACATTTAATTTATGTACAAAACTTAAATTAAAATATTTTGAAAAGTCACTTGTATAGCCTATAACTTATTGTCTCCCTCCCAAACAGTTCAACTCCCCTCCATTTACAAACATAGAAGGGGAGGATCCCCTCCATGAAAAATTTGAATTTCAAGCCCTGGTTTGAAAACATAATGCCCTTTTTAGCCCTTAGTACCCTGCTCTTTTTTTTTAAATCGCGAATGTACCCTGGTGATCTTTGCACACGTTTCTCCACGTGACCTATCGGTAAAGGGACTATTCTAAAAGCACCATTATCCTCATGGCAAAAATTTTACCCCGTTCATGATTGGGGTTTAGTAACATGACCATTTGGATTTGTTGATAAGACAGAACACGTGTAGGATCATGATCAAGAATTGTAGTTATGACAGCGTATAAAGAGCAATTTGCAGAAAGCCTGTTCTAAATCGTTAATTTAGTATAAAGGTGATCAAAAATGTAAAAGCTGCACAAAAATTCGAATTTGTTTTGCTTCGTAACGTTAATCAAAGGTTATAAAAAGTATATAGAAATGAAAATTTTTTTATTTATCCTAATATTTTAATAAGAAAGATTCCTTGGAAGATGGAAAATTGCTTTCTGGTCCTCCTATCCCTGTTCTAGAAAGAACTGCTATAGATGATGTCATTTCCTGCCACGAGAACCTGCTGGGAATCTTGTCGCTGTGGGAACCTCCTGAAATTCCTGGGTGATCCAGTTTCACAGAAGTTGCAATAGTAGCATATAATTCTTTAATAGCCCTTGTATATAGCTGTCACTTTTATCAAAAATGCTGCAGTTACTATTGTTCTCGTTTTGCCACTCTTAATTCATGGCAATGCCCTTTTTCTTCCTTGACAATCCCAAAGTGTGTGATAACACTTGTTACAGTGTGTGACTTCATTTATTCGTCACATTCCAAAACTCCTTTGCACTACACGCGCCTAAATTGGAATGATTAACGGGATGTGTGCTCCCAGTGAAGTTTCGTGCAAGTAGGTGGCATAAGAGCCAAGTTGCCAACAAAAGTTGTCGGTTTGCTCTTGAACTACAGCGTTTTTCGATGAATAAAACGTAATTTTCATTCATTAAAATAATTTTCATATCAATAAAATATAGTTTCATTCAAAAAACGTAGTTTCATATTGAAAAATAAACATTCACATCAATAAAACGTAGTTTCACGTCATAAAAATGTAAATTCGTTTCAATAAAACTTAATGTAAGACCGTAGAGAAGTTAGTGCCATCTAGTGGCAACTATATTAAACATTTACTTTAAAATGTCAACTGGTAACGAAGACTTAGCAACTTAGTACAGGTGGTGTGAATGAAGAACACTACAACGTCTACAGCAATAATTTAACTATTACAATAGTTATATTGACCATATTTTACAGTATTTTTTAACAAATTCATAAAAAAAAGTATGTCAATGTCAATTCAGATTCCCTGTAGCAACGTCTCCATTAATGATAATCAGCGAACTACGATCTTACGTTTTATCGAAATGAATTTATATTTTTATGACGTGAAACTATGTTTTATCGACGTGAACTATTATTTTATTCATGTGAATGTTTATTTTTCTACGTGAAACTACGTTTTTTTGAACGAAACTTTATTTTATTGATATGAAAAAATTATTTTAATGATCGAAAATTACATTTTATTCATCGAAAGAAGCTATAAAACTACTTGTTGCTTTGTGACATCATGAAGACCAGAAAAAGGGTGCTACCTCAAGCATAGGGAGAAAGGCAAGAATGAAAGTTTTTTTTGTAGGTTTTATTAATTTAGAATTCGAATTTATAATTTTTATATATACTAAGTGGTTATTGATATATTTATCTTTTGTTTTAAACAATGTTGTATGTGATTATAGAGTTTACCTTTAAGTGCTTTATTTTTTTATAAATTCAGTGAATGATCACTTGGGGGGGGGGGGTATAATTAATAAGCAGAGGATATTTAAAAAATTACAGTAAACTTGTTCTAAACAACCTTATCATGCAGCACCGTGTAAGCAATAAGGGAAAAGCATAGAAATATTAGCACTAATTATTTCAGTTATCGATATAAAATTTTAATGCTTATTCAACGAAAGCCTTTTTACTGACTATAATGAACAGCAGCTTATTTGATGCTTTGGCTATTTCATTTGTTAAAGCTCAGATATTCCAGAAGGAAATGAGTGATTAAAGGTAAAGGTGAAACTATACCTGGATTCATTAAGAGTTTGCACTGGGGAAATGTTACATGCCATTTTGCGTAGTCGTTTGGAGGGATATTTCCTGCTCAAAAAAGTAGTCCATAGGTAAAAAGGATATTACCGTATAAACTCTTCTATGAGCAGAGATTTTTTCCTTCCAAAAAATGACTCCTAAAACCACATTCGGCTTATCCATGAGTCATAGTTGCCGAAAGTTCTCATAAGCGAAGGGTTCTTTTAAGTGGAGAAGGGTACAAAAACTTTAATTTATTAATCCGTTTAGAATTCATTTATTAACATTGCTTAAGTTTCTTCTAAGATAAAATTATTCACTCTTTGCAGCATAATGAGAATCTCTTAAAGGCTGTGGCAGCCATATTGTTGATATAGCTGCCAACACTTTCAATGAAAGTTCAGCATTCTGCACTTTATCCCAAAATAAAAGTTCAAAAAATCATAACTGTACATTATGAAAAATTGCATATAATAATCAACAGATGATAATTCAGTAATAAAACCCAGGAAAGTATGAAGGGTGAGGGGGCTTCAAATGAAACCAGCATGTTTTTACTTGTTCTTTCATTTCAGTACATCAATACAGTAACCTAAACTATTGTTCAATAGATAATGAATTCAAAACTGAACATCAAAACTTCTTGAACATTGATACAAGGGCTACCATTGATACTATTGCTAAGCACTAGCGTATAAAATTTAATATACCTTACAGCACATTGTACAAGTATATACAATATATTGCTGCATTATTTCAAGTCTTTTTCCTCAATTTTCCATCCACTTTTCCATTGTAAAATGCAAATGCTTAAGTCAAATCCCAAAAACAAGATGGCACCAACCTTGGTAAACAGCGTGAGCATATGTAGCCCTTTTGTAGCATTTTTATGTATTTTTAAGAATTTTGTATTCTGGCTGCGATTACTAGAATAAGAATCATTGCAGAGCATCGAAACCAAGAAAAACTCAACCATGTCAATCAGTTAGTCGGTAATGCCATGTCATTCAATTTCCGATTCCGCCGATGTTTTGTGGTGGTGGCCAGAGTGTATTTCTTTACTCTGTGGTGGCGGCCTTGGGTGCTGTCGCTGATCATCGTGAAAAAATAGCTGCAGATATTGGGTCACAGGAGGTATTACCAAAAAATGTAAATGGAAAGAATTGACCTTTGATGTTACTGGCAGCGCTTTCCCTCCATTTTGATGGTGGCTCCCTCAGACTGGCAACATTACATATTTTTTACATACAAGTTAGTTACATGAATTCAGAAAATAATTTTTTTAGCATTTAGTTATATAGAAATAAAAAAAATAAAATTATACTAATAAAACATTACCATCTCCATATTTTAGCAAGTTTTTAAATTTATCTTTGTTCTTAGATTTAAAAAAATCAAATATATGAACTGTAGATAATTTATACAAAGAGAAATTTTTTTTCTAGTTTTTCAGTGGAATTTTTTAAATATAATATCAAGAACAGATGATACAGCTACCTTCAATACAACATAGCCTGATAACTGCTAAAGAGGGACTAAAAAATAACTGCAATTTCACACCCGTTTATAAAATGCTCAGCAGATTTAATGAAAATATGTATAAAAACTTAAATTCAGTTTATGGCGATTTCAATTAATTTGTAAAATTTTCCCAAATATGCAAGTTGTAGTTTCGATTCCTTTTACTTTTTCTCCACGATTAAAGTGGTTAACTTCCCATAATGCAGATAGCCCCAGGTTGGGAATGCTATCGTAGCCTGCATAGCCCTATTGAGGGCTCCACTATAGCCTCGCATAGCCCTATTGGGGGCGCCACCGTAGCCCTCTATGCTTTTTACATCTGGTCATGCCGTTGGTAAACTGTTACAGTCTTCCTGCCAAGTGCATCTTGAAAATTTTCCAAGAATGTTTATAAAGAAAGCTAATATGGTTACAATGAATATCTATTATTACATACAGTAAATAATTACTGTATCATTTTGAAAAATAAAAATAAAAGTGAGGCTAATGAAAACGAGACTGAAGACTGTGGGTGACGAGCATGAATGAAAATTTTCATCAACTTCTTGGAGCGTCGGATGAAGCTGTTTGATGGTTTTTCCCACAGCAAGGATTTGTTAGTATAAATTAATCTTCTTGTAATTACACGAAAACTGCTTGTAATAGTTGTTTTTCTATAATAAATTTTTTTCCTCTCAAGTGTTGCCTTATTTTCCCTTTTGGCCTCTGCTTATGCGCGAGTGATGGAGTTTTTCTACTTTTTGGGTCAAAGATCAAGGGTTGGCTTATGCACGAGTATATACGGTAATCACTACAAACGTGATGTTAATTTGTATGAACATAAACTTTCTATGTTAGCGAATTATTTATTACAGAATATAGAAACTAAACCAAATGTTTATAAACTGGGAATATTTTGATTTCAAGCATGTGCAGTAATATATTGGTGTCATAAGTTAAATCATCATGGCGACAACATCACCTCATCGATACTTTGCAAGATATAAGCGCAAAATTTAAAGGTAGGGGAGGATGTTAACTTAAGGGGCGTCAGCGGTGATAAAATGCTAATTTTCGGCCAAAAAATTAATTTTTTTTATTTTTTATTTTCATAAACTTCAATCTTTCTACTATCGATCTGTGTAAGTCAATGTGTCAATTTCTGTCATTTTCATAATAAAAAATATGATTTTAGAAACCCTGTCTTAGCCCCCATGCCAATTTTTTCACAATTCAAACTGAAAACAAAAAAAACGCAAATTTCGCACGGCCATAACTTCGTAAAAAATTGACCGATCGTCGCCATTTTTGTTTTGTTTGAAAGAGCGGATTTTCCACTTCAAATCTGATGCCAGTCTCTTGCAACCAATCGCGAAGGTTTTTTTTAAATGCTCCTCAAACAAATGCTGCCAAATGTGTTCCTGCCTGTAATTGGCTAAGAGCAGTAATGGCGTCATAACCCAGTCGGGTAACATTAGTTTCATCGAAACAACGTTTCGCGCTGTTACTATGTGCTTTTAGCTGAAAAAAAGTTATCTTTAAAGAAAAAATATGCCAAAACGATTTGGAGGCAGTAAGAAAGGCAGAGAGGAAACTATTAATAAATGCGATGAAAGAATTGCAAGAACTGCACGAACTTTGTCAGCTCGAAATGGCTTCGCAACTGTGTGCAAATTCTATTGCCGGCCCTTCGTCAAAGACTAATATTTCCCGGGAAAGCACATCGGGGAAAAAAAATTTGTTAGTTTTCAGAAAAAAAAAGAAAATTTTTTAAAGGAAAATGCACCGGCATTTGGATTCATCGATTTGAAGCAACTGGAGACAATGGGAGAGAACATGTGGTGTTGTGAATGTAAAAATATAGGAGCGGACACACATCATCAAAGTAACAAATTATGTTTTTAAAATTCAAATTCAGTGTGCAAAATGTGGTAAAATAATTTGGGAAAAGGAATCTTCAAATAAGATGACACAAGGATTCTTTGAAATTAATAGAAGACTGACATTAGCAACACTTGACACAGGAATTGGACATCGAGGTCTGGAATAGTTTGGTGAAACCATGGGAATGGAAACAATGAGCCCAAACACATTCAATGCCCACATGAAGGCGATAGAAGAAAGTGCAGTTTCGGCAGTTGAAGCTAATCTTCAATTGGCAGCGCAGAAGATGAGGCAGTGTTACATAACTCTGAATGCTGATGCTACGGAGGATAATATTATTGACATAGCTGTCAGTTATAATGGGAGCTGGCAGAAGAGAGGTCGTACGTCAAAGCATAGAATTGGTACTGCTATTGAATCCATTACAGGATTAATCATTGACTACGAGGTGATGTCAACACACTGTCGAGTGTGCCATCATAAAAAAAGCCACCATGGATCCAGAAACGGAAGAATACGAAGATTGGTTCGAAACCCATCGAGAGGAATGCCAAAGGAACCATGAAGGGTCAGCAGGGGCAATGGAGTGTGAAGCAGCTGCAAGAAATTGGAGTCGTAGTGTATCTAAATATAAGTTCAGATATACAGAACTGATATTTGATGGCGATTCCAGAACTTATTTACATTTACGCAGTCTGAAACTTTATGATGTTCAAAAGCAAGAGTGCATAAACCATGTCGCTAAGAGAATGCGAACTGCCCTAGAAAAATTAGCGAGTGAAAAAGGACTCAAAAGGCAAGAGGCATGGGAGTCTTACCAAAGGTACTATGGAAAAGCTTGCTAATTATTACTGCCGTGCCATTGAATGCAATCAAGGCAGCCTTGAAAAGATGAGGAATGCAGTGTTTGCCTCCCTTTTTCACTGCATGTCCACAGATGAAGCACCCCATCACAAGTTTTGTCCAACAGGAGAAGAATCGTGGTGTTTTTACCAGAGGGCCATCAGTATGGGCCCACACACCAGAGCCACATGAAGAGAAAATCAAAACGCCAGTCAAGTATGAAGTTGGTAAACATGTAATTCAAGTATATAAACATCTGGGATCAGAGGAGTTACTTAGTAGATGCCTGGCTGGTAAAACTCAGAACGCCACTGAATCGTTGCACTCACTCATCTGGCAATGATGCAACAAAATCAAATTTGTTTTAAAAGCCAGAGTTGAGATTGCAGCTTCAATGGCAATAGGCCATTTTAATAAGGGTGCAACATATAAGGCAGATGTAATGCTAAATGCTGACCTTAGTGTTGGTCCCAATACATTTAGGGCTTTGCAAGCCACTGATAAAAGAATTCAAAAAAGCAAAGCAGCTGACCCACAGGAAAAGAAGAGAAAGCGCAGGCAGGAAGCGATTAATGAGGAAAGAAAGAGTGGAAGCTGAAGGAGAGTCATCGTATGCTCCAGGAGCATTTTGGCTTATCTGAATATTATACTTCAATTTTTTTTTTATAAAACTTAATTTGAAAACAAACTTTTACACACAGGGTATAAACATTATGAAGCATTAACTTTATAATGGATTCTGAAGCTTTAGGGAATGTATGGCATAATGGCAGTGTATTACGTATTGATCACTGTTGTAAGTTGAGCACAAAATAATGACATTTTATTGTACAGGTTCAAGGGGTTTAAAATGGGGGTCGATAATATGAAAAAACAGTACAGAACAGAACAAACTTTTGCCAGATAGTGCTGCTTGCCAAGATTATATACCGTTAAAATTTGATTGAATTCCAACAAAAAGTTTTGATGATTCCTGCCATGAAAGTGATGCCGATGAAAATGAAACAGAAGATGAGTTGGACGACATGTATGAAGAAGAATAGGAAAAATTTTATCAACTTTTCGGAGAGTCGGATGAAGAAGATGCTACTTTTGATGGTTTTTCCACACAATGATTTTCTTATTATAAATTTAATGTTTTTGTAATAAAAAAAATTTTCCCTCATGCGTTGCATTTTTTTCCCTTTTTTGCCTCGGCCTATGCGCGGGTCAAGGCGTTTTTCCACTTTTTGGGCTCAAAAACAGGGCGCCGGCCTATACGTGGGTATATACGGTAACTTTACTTTTCTTCATTTTTTGGCAAGCAGCATTAGTCTTGCCAGCCTTCTCTTTTTTTCTCTTTTCCAATAGCTGATTGGTTCTGCATATGGAAAGTATGTAAAGTGTTTAAAAACATCGTTTCTAAAATGCAGGAAATTGCATGTTTTGGTCTTTTGTGCATATTATCCAAATTAGAGCATAAAAAATGCATGTTCTTGGAATTCTTGTCCGTCAGAGAACTCGTTATTAGTTTTGACCTTTGGGGATCATTTCTCTGGGTTACAGTAGATGAGATCAGACTCTCAGGAGAAATAGCTAGCTAATGTTTATAGGAAAATAAGGCATAGCAGGTCCATCTCCACCTCATTTAATAGATTCCAAAGTGTTGGCAAAAACAAACCACGATTCCATTGCTCAGTTCATAAATGACCCCTTTCACTTACTTGAATTTGATAGTGTAAGCACAAGGTTTGTACTCCTAACTGATGCAGCACAGTATATGGTCAAGGCAACAAGTGCATTAACAGTAGTTTTTCCTCACATAATTCACGTGGCATAGCCAGACGTAAACAGAATATCAAACATCAAAAAGATTTTTTTTTATGCAGCTGCACGAGCTCAGACTTAAAGGAATTATGCCCTGAACTTCCATTGCCACCATCTCCTGTCATTATGCACTGGATTGATGCTGCTATTTTCTTTGTAAATAATTTACAAGACAGCAAGAAAGTTATTGGCAGCTTGGCTATTGATGGATGAAGCTCACTGCATCACAAATGCAAAGCTCCATATGAGTAGCCTGACAAAACTATAATTCAAAAGCTCCAAAAATAATAAAAACAAGCCTATAAATATTCTTGCTATGAACTCTGCACTGAAGAGTTCTTAGCACTCAGCACTTGTTAAGAAACTGAAGAGTTTTTTTCATACATGTTATTATACTGAAATCCATTGAAATCCTTTTCATTCAACACCATGCACCTTGTGTGATGTCGAATAATCTTTTTCAGTAATGATTTTTCAATTGAAAAATGGAAGGAAAAATTCTGCGATCCGGATTCAAACCAGGAACCTCGACTATCATGGCCGATGCCTCTACCAATTGGGCTGTGGAGAAATTCTTGATCTGCGGGCCAGGTTCCCGTCTCCCATTGGGCTTTCAACCGTGACAACTTGGTTGTCTTTAAGACACCTTGAGACAGCTTCGCTGTCCGTGGTGTCTGCGATAGCCCAATTGGTAGAGGCATCGGCCATGATAGTCGAGGTTCCTGGTTCGAATCCGGGTCGCAGAATTTTTCCTTCCAGTTTTCAATTGAAAAATCATTACCTATGCTTGGAGACTTATCTCCAGTTAATAATTATTATTATTCACTTGTGAGTTCATCAACTTTCTGATGGTTTGGAGTGGAGAAATTCTCGATCTGCGGGCCAGGTTCCCGTCTCCCATTGGGCTTTCAACCGTGACAACTTGGTTGTCTTTAAGACACCTTGAGACAGCTTGGCTGTCCGTGGTGTCTGCGATAGCCCAATTGGTAGAGCATCGGCCATGATAGTCGAGGTTTCTGGTTCGAATCCGGGTCGCAGAATTTTTCCTTCCATATTTCAATTGAAAAATCATTACCTATGCTTGGAGACGTATCTCCAGTTAATAATTATTATTAATCTTTTTCAGTATTTAAAAACTTATTTTTCACAAACTGACAAAATTTTACTCCAGAAAACTTAGAAATGTTTTTAATAGCAAATTCTATTATTATTAAAATTTTATTATCATAATAGCTGAAATTTACAAAGAATCTCTGTCATTACCAGAAGCCATTATTGGCTTATATTGGAAAGTCGAGTTTATAAATAAAATATTTAAAAATAAATTTACAAAATTTGAAAAATCGTAAAAAGATTTTCACAGGATAAAATAAAAGTTATTCCTATTATTAATTTATATAAACTAATAGCTTTGATCAATTATTGATATTTTTATATTACCAACTGTAATAATATGGTTTACTTCTCTACTTCAAGACAAAAATGTTTTTTCAGTCTTTATAATTTATATGTAGCCTTTCCAAATCGGTATACTTTTCTGCAGCAAAAACCCCTAATAAGTGACTTTTTTTAAATGGTCACTTTCTTTTCTTTTTAAATTAATTATATTAAGCTTTAAAAAGCACTTTCATTACTCTAAACAACCATAAATTTTAATGCATATTTTGTTTTTAGTGCATAAAAATCCGGCTCCTACTAATAAATAATGCACATAACAAAACACTGCAATAAAGAACTGCCCATGTACAAAATTTTTTGTTTCAAGTTTTGAGGTTCCTCACTGAAATTACTTAATCTTGTTGTAGGATAGCTGAAAACTTTTTTTTTTTCTTCCTCCTTCTTCCCCCTTGGGTAAATTGCTACTCATGTGCTAGTAAACAGGCTATAGTGAATCAGGGTTCATTCTAGACTTAAAAAAAGGTCAAAGTGCTAAGGGTTAAAAAGAGCACGACTTTATCAAAAAAGATCTTTTTTTCTATAAAAAATGCATAGTTCTTTTCGAGATTTCTTAACCCTTTACTGGATTTTTTAGATTTTTCTTTGCGGGCGCATTTTCAGGTGTTGGGACACGCGATTAGGGTCAAAGGCCAACGGTGCGAAAATTTTTCATCAAAAGGGCAAACGGGGCAGTGCGCCCCATAAACCCTACCTAAAATAAACTCTGGTGAATATCTTAAACAGATCATGTTCTTTTGCAATCCTTATTTGCATTAATCAGCATTGAAATTTCATTCTTGGACAGTAATGGTTGTGAAATATTTAACTGAACAGCATCAATAAGTTCCTTTAATATATAATTGATGACTTCATTACAGGCTTGCCAATTTAGTGCTTTTAATTGATGGGAATGTTTTATTGTTGGGCATTGTTATTTAAAAATTAAATAATGCACAATGTCCTAAAACCTTTGGACATAAAAAGCATTAAATGGGCAACAGTGTTTCATTGTCTTAAAATAGTTCATAATAAAAATTGAGATCCATTGAAATGCATATTGAATGTTACATTTACAGATTTTGATTATATTAAGTGAAAAAAAAATTTTATATTTATGACTGACTGATTTTGATCACATTAACCAATTGATATCTGATTATAAGCAGTTAGCACTCGTAATTTCTATTGAGTAATTGAATGATAGATTACACATTTCTTTAAAGCCAATGTATCCTTTTAAGAGTACCTTTAAGAATTGTTTGCTTTATATGTAATAATCCCATCTTTAAGCCGGCTATGATGAATTTAAATTTTGTCATAGTGTGCAAAAAATGGGAAGAGTGAACTCCAACAAGGTGTGTATGATAGCATGGAAATCGTATCATTCTATCTAAGTAAAGTTGGAGACAAAAAATTAATTAAAAATCTATGAAACGCAGGGTGGTTATAATTAAACTTTCCCTACTTAAATGTCGCTACTTGCAAAACAAGTGATTGCAAGTACAGGAAATGTAATGTGAACATTGTCATGGCCTTTGATGCATGCAAATCTTGTCCCCCACATAATCTGGACATTCCTACAGGGTTTGATACCTGTATTATAGTTTTCTGTCTAGAGTGTGTTAAGTAGAGAAAATTTAATTATAACCACCCTGTATGAAGCAGATTTTTAATGGAATACATGGGCTGCATTTTCAGTTTACCATCTGTCTCTGAATCTCCAAAAATTGCGTCTTGCATTAACATAGATAGCAGGTATAAATGGTTACTTTTTAGCTGTAGGTAAGAGCTTTGATTTTGCTGAAGAAAGATTATGGATTTATTAATTAAAAATCTGCAATCTTTGGTCATCAGAATGACCTTTCCTATAAGAGTTTAGATGATTTAAGTGAAATGGTAGAAATTATTTGGAAATTGCTTAACTGAAAGCTGTACATGTGGATCATGTTTAAAGAAAGCCTTAAAGTTTTATGAAAGAAGACTGTTCATTGTTGTGGCTTCAGTGTGAACCTTTAGATAGTTTAACTTGTGCTTACTAATGCATGCAGGCTATAAACAGATATTTACTGAAATGTGAAAATAGACTAAATAAGATGAAATCAAATGGGACAAAATTATGTCATTTGCCACAACACAGCAGTATGTGATAGTGAAAGTAAATTCTTTTTACTTATTATAATAACTGCATATTCAAAAATTAAATAAACTTAATGCTAAGTAGGAAACTTAATGGAGTGATAATAAAATTCAGAACCAAAACTAATATAGGTAATACCTATATCCAATATTGTATCGATTATTTAAAAAAAAAAAAAAAATTATATGCGAAAGTTCATATTTATTTATAGCCACATTAAATAGCCATATGCAGGGTGTAGAGGAAATATGAGCAACTTTGTGCGTTTGTTATTCTACATGTTCCATAACAGACTTTTCACCCACTTTTTACAGTTTTATACTTTTGTTTTCTTTATGCAAAGAGTGGATTTCTACAACTTCGTAATTGAAACTTCTCTATCTATCATGGTTCTAAAGTTAGTTTTCGTAAATTCTCAGCGCTTACATTAGGGGTGCTGGGAATACTTTTATTCAATTGGTCATGGTCGCTTTTCTGTAGAAAGACTTGACTTTATGGCTCTAGCAACCTTCATTCTAAAATTATAAGACTGTTTCGAGAATTTCCTGTACATCCTGTATGTAGGTATTTAATGTGTCTATAAAATCCTGAATATGAACCTTGGCATGTAATTTTTTTTATAATTGATATATTATTAGAAATGGTCATTATCTATATTAGTTTTGGTTTGTAATTATAACACTCTGACTCCCCCCAGCCCCACCACCCCCCCCCCCCCCCCCCCCCCCAAAAGAGACTAAAGGCCGGTTTCCATTTACCATCGGTTAGGCGTCTGTCTTTTTTTTGGAATTTTTGAAAAACGCATTCATTTTCCAATTAGCGTCTGCGTCGGTCATGCGTCGTTTCAAGATCTGGCATGACTAGATTTTTAGGCGTCTTTTTGATCTAGCCAATCAGGTGCGATCTACTTCGCTATGGATTTTGGGTAGTTGTCTTCGCCGATTCAGGTGGAGAATCATGGATGCCATAGCTGCTGTTCGCCGACACGGGTTCTCGCGACTTTTCCCTCGTGAATTTATTAAAAAACAGGTTATAAAAATTTCGTGAATCATTTATTTATTAAGTAAAAACGAATCTTCTTTTTCCATCACCTTGAGAGAGCAACAATTGTTTGCAGCGACTCGACCAATCATATCAGACCAGATTCAGGATAACGGTTGAAAGTCGCTAAATGGAAAATGACCGCGATCGCATGCTAATCAGGGCACGTCTCACTGGCGACGATTGCAAAAAAAAATGCCGAAGCAAACAGGACGCCGCACATGACGAGACACTGAACCGACGCTAAATGGAAACCAGCCTTTAGCATACAATGTGAACATGCAGTCTGTCTGTTATATCTTCAGTTGAGCCAATATGTTGCCATTGGTAACAGGAGAGTATGAAAACTGGCTGATTGCCTGTTGAGTCCATTCATTTATTACGTTTATCTGCACTTTTAAGAAATTAATATTAACTATTATTGATAATTTTTTCTAACCAATTAAGCCTATCAAAGGTGAAAATTTCTTGTCATGTGAACTTTGCCCTACTGCTAGTGGTGGTTGTGCCATCCGTGGCAGAACTACTGAATTTACCTGTCTGTATTGCCCTGTTGAACTCCATCCCGGGAAAACTGGGCTTCATCTGACCATAACGCCTTATCAACAAAATTCGGGTTATCATCAAGGCGACAAAAAAAACAGTTGCAGAAGGTTTTTCGTGGTTGGCGAAATCTTGGATCTCAAGAATTGTTACGAAATTGGTATCTGCTGCATTTGGTTTTCTTTTGTTAAACTGAGTTGCGATTTTGTTTTTATTTCTGTCTTTATTTTTATGTATTCTTTATGTCCAAATGAAATTCCTTGTACTTTCTACAGGGTTCACTATGTTTTGACTTTAGATTATTTCTTTCCATAATGATAGAGAAAGGGATCGTGGAGAAATGGAGATTCGTAGAGGTGGCCGTGGAGGAGGAAGAGGTGGTCGAGGCAGGGGAAGAGGCCGTGGAATCTTCGACAACCGTGGAAAACGTGAATATGATCGACAAAGTGGAAGTGACAAGAGGTATTTAAAAATTTTAAGAACAGTCGTCTTAGAGTGAATATGCTATTTACTACTTATTCTTGTGTTTGTTGGTAGAATTTTTGTAACAACACCTTTTTGGTTAGTAGTGTGAAGCCCATTGATAAGAGAGAAGGTGCTGGATCACATAACTGGGGAACAATGCAAGATGAATTGGAGTAAGAATAGAATTTTTTTGACAAATTTAGCTTCTCCAGTAAGCTTTTTCTTTAGCTATTATCAAACTTTCAGTGAACAGTTGAATAATACTGCTCTCTCAGAAGAACCTCAAGAATGGACTTCTGAAAGACATGAGGAAATTCCTGAGCAAACTGAACCTCCAAAGTAAGTTGTAAAATATTTTATAATTGTTGTTATTTATTTATAATAGTTAAAAATAAGTTCGAATTTCAGTTTAACTTTAAATTGTAGCTAGAGGGGTGACTTCAAATAACACTTCCTTCATCATGAAAAACAGAATATCACTACAGTAAACTGTAGTTACAATAACTTTCCGAATTTAAGAATACTTTGCAAAAATTCCTGTTTACGGTGTTAATTATTTTCCATTTAACGATTTCAAAACAACGAACTATTTAAAGATTCTCTTTATCAATAAGTTACTTTTTAAAATTACTTTCAATAAGATTTCAGTTTTGGTTTTCAGCAGCTGCCATTTTGAAATAGCAGCAAATCGCCAATCGTGTTTTTACCCTATTGGCTGTTCTATTTCATTTATATACCACAGTCTAAAAGTTACCTAGATTGTGTATAAAATTAATGTTCTGTCACTGCATCATCACTTTATACTCATTATCAATACTCAAACTCTGATAACTCAAATTCCTGGATAACGATATTCAAAGTCCCATGCCCCAGAGCTTTTAATTCAATAGAAAATTCACTCATTAACTCAAACAAATTTTTTAATAAATCCCGGATAACTCAAAGAAATTTTGATTTTAGTGAACAGGTATTCCTAAATTTAAGCAAAACCTATCTGTAAAAAAAACAAGCTTTGCCTGTTGAAACTTTATTTCATTTATCAACTTTAATTTTTATGTCCACATGACAAATAAAATGATGTAGGAATCTTTCACAGTCGCTGGCAGCCATTGTGAAAATCAAAACTTAGCCCGAACACAAAATTGCAAATGAACTTGTTGATTGCGATCGTTCAATGGGAGAATATTTAGATGCAGTAATCGCGCGTTCGTTTTTAGAGGAACTGTTCATGTTGACCATAAAGTTCATTGCATGCTGGGTCCGTATTGCATTTGTATATCGATCTCATTAAAACTTAAGAAATTCATAAAAATTCGTTTTCAACTTGCTGGATAACTACAAAACCTGATAAGTCAAAATTTTTATGTGGTCCTCTGAAGATTTGAGTTATCAGGGTTAGACTGTAATTCTTGGAAACGAACGTTCAGTCATCGCATTATCAGCATCTCAGTTTCCAAAATATACACATTCCCACCGAAAATAGTCAAAATGTATTTTTATGAAATGTTTGGATCTGCTGTGCTACGAAATAAGCTAGGTGATAACCCCGGCGTGGCTCGAACTTTTAAATTTTGAAATATCTTAAAAATAAGCACGTGAAAATGGTTAGAATTAATACAGTAAAAATTCTTAATGAAAATTCAAAAAAAAAATTTTTAAAGGCTCACAATGGATGGACCTTTCCAAGGATGCCACTGCTAGTCTAAATTCCCTACTCACATAATCTTACTTTAGATGTACACTTGATGTTGATGCAATTCCCTTTCTTCTCTCGGTGTTTTGAAGCAAAACTTGTCCATTCTTCATTTTGTGTTGTGTAGCGGTCGCCGGTTCTTCTATTTACTTGCTTACCATTTGCTCAATACAGCACGGAGCTAAATGAATGCTTCCTCTGTCGTCTTTCCACTCTTTTTCAATAGTCTGCTAACTCATTATCTCCAGTTACTGACCATTTTTAAAGATTTTCAAGAAATTGTTAAGTACTAAGAACTCTGTTCTAAGAAAAGCCTGGATAAAAGGAATTCTATGAATTAAAACTTATCTATATTGCACAAACTTTGCCTTACAAAGGGATATACAGGGTCTTTATAATTAAAGTTCCATTTTGACATGGCCATACAAAAAACCAAAACTACTGGAGCAAAAGCTATAATACTTGGTAATATTATACAAGAGGGCATTGGAAGTTCTTAACCCACCAAAAAAAAAAAAATTAGTTCAAAAGGTCACCACCAGCATGGAATGGCGCTCTATGCAATATTCGTATACGAAATTAGACACGAAGACACAGGTTAACAAGTCTTTAATCGTTACTAAAATTAGTTACATGTTGAATGTGGCCTCCACCATTTACTGAAAGCAGGTTACACCTGTGCCTTTGTGTCTAATTTCGTATACGAATATTGCATTGTATAATATTAACAAATATTATAGCTTTCGGTCCAGTAGTTTTTTTTATGGCCATGTCAAAATGGAACTTTAATTATAAAGACCCTGTATATTGTTGATCCTTGCATAGTGTTGGTGCATTTTGTGTTGAAACCTATTGTTGCACAAACTTTCATTTGCATTGTTGGTCATGAGATATATATTGTTGGTCTGTGAAGTGTTTTGATACCATTGTTGCAAAAACTTGTCTTGCATTGTTTGTCATGAGATATTTCTCATTAATATGCCCTGCCATAACCATGAATATCGATTTTTTTATTAATAATTATTATTTTTTTGAAATCTGAGGTAGACAGTGACTTTCCTCATGCTTTGAAGGTCATGTATGCGAAATTTTATCAAGATTGGAATAAAACTGTAGATTTGTATAAAAAACAGACAAACAAACAAACATCCTTCTTTATATATATAGAAGAGAAGACTAGCAAAGGACCCGGCGTTGCCCGGGATAATTATAATTATTAATTAAGTTCAGGATATTCTGAATTAATATGGTTCCTTCGAACGATTATTAAATAGCACAACACAGATAAATCGTATGCTTTTTGGTTTGATGATTCGAGTTGGTGTTTTTTGGAATTAAACTGATAGGTTATGCACTGCTCAAACGTGCCAAACACAGACACACAAAGAAACACACACACTTTTCCCAATCGTCTGAACGCTTGTTAGGGAGCTGAAGGAAGACACTTTCTTTGATCATTGTTCACTTACTGTAGTTAGATAAACATTAGTAAGAGTTTCTGGGTTTTCTTCCTTTTATCAGCATTGTGGTTGTCAGAAAGGAAGAAAATAATTCAAATAGCTCTTGCTACTACAGTGCATTACAAATCTATGGAATTAACCTGATTTTTCTGATATAGCCTACCAACTTTATTAAAAAAAGATAAATGTGTGCCTTTACCCTAGAACATATGATGCACTAAACATGGTCCTTGGTTGATTCCATGTCGAGGCACTTTTTTCCCAGGTTTTCCATTGATGTGAGTTCTCTATAATGATGGTTGCAGTTAGAATACCAGCAAGTTGTAGAAGCTGAGGTCGATACCCAGTGGTGTCAGCAACACATTCTATGTGGTAGCCCTCATCTTGATTACATTGTTTAATACAGTCAAATCCCGTTATAACGAATTCCATTGTAACGAAGTTTTCACTATAACGAAGTTTTTCTGCAGTCCCGGCAAAAATCCTATTCATTTAATGTTATTACGATCCCGCTATAACGAAATCTTTATAACTAAGTTTTCA
>JAHWFO010104177.1:0-24479 GCA_023313115.1 Rhysida immarginata | reverse complement strand
CGAAGTTTTCATTGTAACGAAGCAAATTTTTGGTCCCCACAACATTAAAATTTCATTATAATGAAATTTTATTTAGAAGTTGCACATTAGATAAGTGACAAATCGAATCTGTAAAAATCGGCAAATGAAAAATAGCCGCTCTTGTTAGTAAGACGCAAATTATTTTAGACCTACAAACAAAACGATTTGAAGATCACGTTTCTATTCGAACAAATATTTTTAAGAAATACAGTATTGTTTGAAACATCTTATTCATCACTACTTTAATTACTGTGTACATGTAATGTATTGTTATCAATATTTTGTGGGAATTTAAATCAATAAACGATAGTATTCTGGTAGTTCCGTGTGTAAATGGCGCAAGATTTTGTTACACTCGTAATTCTTCAAAAAATACGGTGTGTAATATTCAATTATTTTAATACGTGCAATACAGTACTATAAAATTTGAACTAAATCTACAATGTTTGATGTTAAACAGAAGGAAAAACTTAAAGAATTGCATTAAAATGGAACTATTTTATTCGCGTAATGTTACGAAGGATGCAAACAAGACTCTCAGTGCATGGCCTCCATAGTTAGAGGAGGCCATGCTCAATGTAACGCTTTTATTGTAATTATGTTAAACTAGTTTAAATATCTGAAAACAAGAACCATTAAAAAATATAAACTTTGTCATGTTCAATTTATTTACTGAAATTATGCACACAGATTACTATTTATAGCGGCAAAGACTTAACAGCGAAAAGTACAACCTCCATTTTTAATCTTGATTTCCGGTAAGGATGAAGCATTACAGATTATTTCACAATCCTAACACTACTGTACATTTAAAACGCTAATGTTGAACCAAGTTCGGCGATATTCGATACCAGTATCGAATATTAAGAGTTTATTCGAAACTAGTATTCGATACCTGTCGGTATCGGTACTCGATACCACGGTATTCGATACTTGGTAAAATGACATAACAATCCAAAAAAAGTAGCAAAACACCAAGTTGCATTGAATATTTCACCATTGCAAGTTTATTTTCATTTTCATCATATTTACATTTCTGTTTTATTCGGGAACATACAAAATTATTAATTCAAAATATCTCAAGGATCAAAGAGAACATTTTGTGAAAACTGCGACAAAAAAGTTAGCTGTTTTAGCCTTTTAGGCGCTAATCTATTTCTTTTTTTGGTCATGATTCCATCAGCTTTAGAAAACAGACGCTCTGATGGGACAGACGTAGCAAGAATGCATAAAAACTTTTTGTGCAGACGATACAACTCCGGGAAGCTGGCTTTGTTATCATTCCAATATTTAAGTGGATCAGCATATAGATCAAGATTCTCTGAATGTCAGTTTTCAGAATTTGATGCTCGGAACTTAAGTAGCATATGATGCGAACTCCAAAAATTATATGAGGAAGGTTCAGTGTAACTTTCCACCTCCGCAACTATTTCCTGTGTGCTTGTGCACACTAAGGCCCGAATTACAGTTGGGTATAACGTGCGCCTTGAGTCTCTTGAAGAGGTCTCAAAACGCCCGAGTCTCTGAAAAGGTCTCACACAATCACTAATGTATTTTATGTGTTTTACTCTGTTGGATCCGTTAATGTGGATTCCTTTAAATCGTGGTTCCAGGAGAGTTGGTACAGCCCACAGTTTTTTGGTGTCAAGAGCCAAAATCTCTTTGCCATGTGTTTCATGACATTTGTCTTCAATTCAGTGCCGGTGTTCGTTAACGGCACGATACTCTCCATGCTATTACGTAGACAATAAAATAAAGGAATCGCCTTGCTTGCTCTTACGTATTTATCCCCAGACAGTTGCTTGGTCACGTAATGTAATGGACCAAGAACTTTGACACAGTCTTCCAATATCTGGAGGCTGTCACCTTGCGGAATGTTGGGGTGTCCTCTCATGCCAGCACATGCTCGAACAACAAATGCTTGAAGTTTTAAAAATCGCTCCAGCACTTCGTACACAGAATTCCACCTGGTTTGTACATGTTGCTTCAGTTTGTACTGTTGGTGACTCATGATGACGTATCTGGTTCTTATCTTGCTGCAGCAGAGACCAATCACACCTCGACATGTAGGTTGCAATAATCAAAATTTTATTGCTTTTTTGCAAGTTTGCATCTTCATTGGCTGTTTTTGGTATTGAATGGTATCGAATATGAAAATTCCGACAGTATCGAATATTATAAATATTCGATACTCTGGGATTCGAAACTGACAAATATTCGATATCCAATACTCGATACCAAAGTATCGCCCATCACTAGTTCAGAGGGAACAGTTGCGCTTAGACATGCTTAAAAAGGAACGTGCAGTTCTGAACCCTTGTCACATGTGCCATGGTCTGCGATTTCTGTTGTACATGCTTTCATCATTCCTTACCTTGGAGATTTGGTTTTTGCATTTCCCTTCTGTCGCATTATAACATGCATATGATATTTTGCTTCATTCTGTTACACCAGTTTAATAGTCTAGTGAGTGTAATGGCGATGGCACTGGTGGAGGCACTAAATGAATCCAGTAAATGACTATGGATTCAGTAAACTGCAAAATTTCTGGATTAAGAGTATGCTGGTTTATATTGGGATTGCCAGATTTTCAAAACAAAAAACTGGGACGCTTAAAAATAACCTGAGAAATGAGCACAATGATAAACACTTTTAAATTTTAAGCTTTCTTTTTAATTTTTGGCTTACAGGCTCCATGCCTAAATGTTTCATGTTTTCACTTTTATTCTACTAAACTTAATTTTTTATTTTTATTTGCACTGTAGACAACGCCATATTGAATCTAGCAATCTGCGATTCGTATCTGAAGAAACTCTGAACGATTCGAAAGCTATCAGACAAACCCTGATAAAAACTGGGGAATAAAAAACACACTAGCCTAGCATAGAAGCATGATGCATCAGCTGAAAGTTTTACTACAGAATGCTAAACATGCTACAAGAATAGGCCTATATATGAATATGATCCTGGCTAAAAACTCGTTTAACAAAATCATTAAGTGACCACTTTCATTCAAACGTTTACCTGATTATGAAAACACAAGCAGTAATTTCATTCAAGCTCTACTGTTTATGTCAATCTTGTGGCAACAAGCATATGTTGCCTCAAAACTGCATCAGCTGATGCGAAGTAAGCACTAAAGAAAGCTGACATTTTTCTTGCTAGATCAAGCAGCAATCTTGGTTGCTCCACTCCGTGCCATACAGAGAAGTGTGTATGCGTTGGTCTTAGTCAAAAAATAACTTAATCATGTTCTTTTTATAAGATGCAAACAATTTCTCACAATCAAATACTGGGGCAACTTGTAGAAAACTGAGACGTCTGGGATCCCTAGTTTATAGTCTCTATATCTGTATTCTTTGAATTAAGTTCCTGTTTATCAGTGTAAATTCCATCACTGGTTCTGGTTTGAATGAATATATTTACGAATTTCATTCTCTAGAAATTAGCATGTACAGGAGAATTTCAAAATGGTTCATTAACTTCTTAAACCCTTTGCACATACACTGTCATATCACTGAATTATGACCACCCGCTCGGTAATGGGAGTAGCCACCCTTCGCCGCTATAACTGCTGCTAAGCGTCGTGGCATGGACGCAAGAAGTGCGTGGTATGTGTCCGATGGTATGGCAGTCCATTCCGCTTGAAGCGCTGTCCACAGAGCTTCGAGAGTCATAGGTGGAGGGTCCAGCTGCCGTACACGGCGATCAAGGTGCTCCCACAGATGTTCGATTGGATTGATGTCCGGCGAATTAGCGGGCCAAGGGAGCACTCGAAAGTCAGTAGAGTGTTCCTCGAACCAATCCAGAAGGAGACGTGCCTTGTGGCAGGGTGCATTGTCCTGCTGGAACACACCATCACATTGGAGGAACATCGTGAGCATGTACGGGTGTACCTGGTCCGCTACAATTGACAGATAGCCACAGGCATTCAAATTGCCCACTAGATGAATCAGTGGACCTAACTGCTCCCAACAGAAGATCCCCCATACCTGCACACTATCCCCACCAGCCTGTTTCCAGCCCACAATAGCCTCCTGCAGTTTCTTTTCATAGCGTTTACTACACACTCGCCATAGCCCATCAATCTTATGGAGCAAAAACCTTGACTCGTTGGAGAAGGCAACCTTAGCCCACTCGTATGTGGTCCAATGGCTGTGCTCACTTGCAAAGTCTAGGTGTCGTTGATGATGATCCCTGATCAACATCGGTGCAGCAGCCATGTGTCGACTGTTCAGGCCCATCCGTAGCAGGGTGCGTTCAAAGTAAAGTCGGATACACGTCTGTTGGCACCACTGTTGAATCTGGTGGTCAGTTGATGGACTGTGGCTCTCCTGTCACCTTTTACGAGTCGTCGTAGGCGCCGCTCACCCTGTTGGTCGATGGCTCGTGACCCTTTACAGTGGTGGCGTTGGGATGCGATTTCTGTCCCTGTTGTCCACTCTTTGTACACCTTCACTACAGCAGACCGTGAACAGTTCACAAATCGTGCCATTTCAGAGATGATGCCACCCTTGCTGGTTTGTTTGTCTGCCAGCAGCTCTTCCATCATGAACCCCCCAGTGGTTTGGTGGGCATGTTAAGCTGTCGGTCCCTGGCTGATATCGTCATCTCGTAGCAGCCGTTGGTTGCTGGGATGGCGCAAAACTCCCTCAAAGGAGTAAGTGCTGCAGATTATCGTTCTTCGATAATCTACCCTCTGTACAAGATAACCATTCTGGGTCAGTTGGCTAAGCATCGTTCTTGGCGAAATATCTGAGTGGTTAATGCATTTTCATATATGCTCTGCGATATTTCATGTTGACATCAAGTTTTGTTATTTGATAAGGAAATCAGCATTGGAAACTGCCACAATGCTTTGGAGGTATTACAAAGAGGAAGCTTTGACCCAGAGATTTTGAGCGTTTTATTTTCATTTTAAAAGTGGTCAGAAGTCAATGGGATGTTTTTCGGCTCCAGTGTGCATGAAGAAGTCTTTCTCACTGGGTTTTCTGATAAAACTTCCTCTTCAGGATCTTCTGGAAGCTGGTGAAAGTTCACTTTCATGAATGACACCAGTAATAAGTTCATCAGCATTCATTGATTCACGTGTAGGTTCATTGTCTTCTAAGTTCTCAGATTCTTCAGAAGTAATGCAACTGTTATCATCCTTTGCATCCTTTTGTAATTGTTTATAAGCATGACATCCAAACTCTTCAATTTCATTTAATGAAGCATTCTGCATGACTCTGGCTTCTTTATAGCAGTTAATGATGCATGATGAGACCCATGCCTACTTCATCCAGTTTAGGGCATCAGAAACTGATGGATTTCACAAGATTACTAAATTTTCTGCAAACTTTGAATTTGCTATCAATTTAGTGTTCTCCCCAGAAATTTTATCAGCTGGATGAAAAGATAAAATACCCAGGCAGACAACAATTAAAAACAAACACTATGAGGTGTTGTGCAGCTTTTTGTGTATTTAGCTGGGTGACATGCCTCTTCAAAAGGGCCTGGGAAAAATCCTGCAATAGCTGTTTTCTATAAAGACTTTTGAAAGTCCTGATCACACCTTGATCAAGTGGCTGTGTAACCGAAGAGGTAAAGGTCAAATAACCCCAAATCGGAAGTTGATTTCATATAGTTTGTATACTTTCCTGATACTAAATATCGATTTTATCCTTCTTTTACTTCCATTTTTAATAAAGAAATTTAAAGGCCACTTCTGGTAATATACGGGGTTGTGCATAACCTTTTGCTAGGGGGCTGCGACTTAAACCGCAGCGTTGTAGCACACTCTTATGAAGCTTCGGCAGAGAGTAGTTCATTGTGCGTCTATTGGTATCAAACAAATATGGCTGGTTTAATAAATGACAGTGAAGAGCAGCGTTTCATGGATAGAGTTCGTGCAAATGCATATCGAGAGGCAATGGAAGCAGGTGCGTCTTTTATTAATCGCAAATGGGTTGCGAACAAGTTAAACCGATGTTTTTCCGTTTCTTCGAGATCCAAACAACACTATCGACCCGCATGAAGTTTGTTTTTTGCACGATAAGGCACCTTGCTTTAAGGCTAATGCAACACAGCAAATCCTAAGAGAAAGTGCTATCGATTTCTTTTCATCAAACGAATGGCCCGGTGCATCCCCTGACCTAAACGTTGCTGAACATTTTGGAGCCGTGTTAAAAGACGCAGTGGAATCTTTAATGATTCAAGAACGTGGTGAAAATTGTTATTCTCGAGACCTTCTAATGGGACACCTGACATCTGTGCTGAAGGACATGGAGTACGATACTGCTCTGTTTGAGACACTCCTCCGCTCCTACTCGAAACGGATGCGTGCTGTTCGAGAAGCAGGTGGTGGCCACACTAAATATTGATGTGATAAAAGCAGAAATAAACGTACTTTTTGATTATCAACCGCAGAACATTCCACTTAGTTTTGTTTATTTTCCAGACCCCTAGCAAAAGGTTATGCACAACCCTGTACAAGGGGCGTTCGAAACTGACCTAGACTGTATTTTTTGTAAATTTCATTGTTGTAAAAATCTAAACTTTCATTGTTGGGATGTCAACCGCCTGTCATGCAAATGCAGCACCACTCATCTGGTTGCCATGATAACCGATTGTTGTTTAAACAAAATGGCAGACAGCGATGTGTCGACCAAAGTGGAACAACGAATAATCAAGTTTCTCCACAACGAAGATGTGAAAGCAATCATGTTTGTCTAGATCGTTTGTCTTTGCTTGGTGACCAGGTTCGTATGTGGCCTTGAATTCCTGGAAAAGCCTGGAAATTTAGTAAAAGGTTCTCAAGGCCTGGAAAAGCTGGAAAAACATTATAAAATTAGCTTTTCTACTGGAATTTCTTTTACATACATTGGTTAAATTGTTTCAAATTTCATTTAAATCCATCCCCTCTCCATACACTTCTTCTTCCACTAGGTCCTTCCTCCTCTTGTTTAGATGACGACCTATTCTTATTGGAAACATATAAAGTTAAAAGGGCTTAATCAGCCAGCAGGCCTTGAGTCTCGGGAGTAGATTAGATTTGGCTAAGAAATCTTTGACAGCAGATAGAATAAAACGTGAGTGAGATTTGGCATCCACATTAAGTAGGAGAATAATTGGGAAGTCAAAAGGAATTTTTCTAATTCGAAAGAGGGTCTACAAGGATTGTCTGTGGTAGTCATACAGGGGGCAAATAAAGAGGATGTTCCAGAGGTTCAACTGCACCACATTCACTGGCTGGGGAGGCACACAAGCTAAGGCAGAACAGGAATGCTTTGGTTGGAAGGTGTTCCGAACGGAACCTAGCGACAAGGGACATGTCTTGCTTAGAGAGATTTCAGGGGAGTGGGAGGACCCTTCTGCACTGAGCCACCAATGTCTTGAATTTTACTGCTGTGTTATGATAGAGCCATTCCTCTCTCCATCTTGTTGTTGCTGATGATCAATTACTGGGATGAGGTCCTGGCGGAGTGAGGAAGCAAGATTTCGGGGCCTGATGTGCGGTCAAAGTTTGCCAGCTGGTCTGCTCTTAGGTTGCCTAAAATTGTAAAGTGGCCGGGGCACCAGAGAAGGTTGATAATTATGTTTTTGTTCTGGAGGTTAATGATTGTGCTGGCTATGATGCTGGTCTGAGAGATGATTTTCCAGTTAGCACAGGACAGGAACTTGTGCAGGGAAAGGAAGACTGACTTGGAATCAGAGAATTATGAAGTGCTTGGAGGGGTGAGGCACCATATCATTTATACAGGAGATGGCCTTGAAAATGGCCCAGGCTTCAGCCGAGAAAGATGTATATGACACGGGTATTTTGTAATAGATTGCGATGTCTTCTGACCAAACAGCAATACCGGCCTCTTTTTGATTGGAATCGAGGGAGGCGTCTGTGAACCATTTTCGGAAAGTGGTGTACTATTGCTGGAATTTAATGTTATACATGGAGGAGATGACTTGTGGATTGGACTTCTTTTTTGAGATTTCCGGGATATTGACGCAATGGGACCAATCAGTTGTAAAGAGATGGGAAGTGAATAGTTGAGTATGGCTGAATCTGTTGTTGATGCAACCCAAATTTACAAAGAATCTCCTGGACAAGCTGGCTGATCTTATTAGATTTAAAAATTCTGGCCGAAAGATCAAATGTTAAGGCATGTTACATTTGTATATTCTGTAATTGGAATAGTCTGAGGATGAACTTAATAAAAACAGTAGGCCATCTGAAATCCGTAGGGAGGCAATTACAGCATGAGTATAAGACGTCAATAGGTGTGCTCTTCAAGGCGGACAAGATTCTTCTGAGGATAGCATGCTCTAACGTTTGAATCGGAGTCTGGCTGGCCCGAGCAGCGAGCAAAAGGGAAGGAGCATATGGATTAGACAGATTTTGGACGAGCGCAGTGAATAGGGCCCACGCATCCCTGGAGTTTGGACCCCAGCTATATTTGCAGATACGCATAATAAGACCCCAGTATTTAGTCAGCATAGCATGGATCTTGGAACAGAGAGGGGACCAGGACAAGGTGTATGAGAAATGGATTCCAAGGTATGTGTGTTGGAGCCGGACAGGGATTTTTTCATTATCCATGGAAAGGTTGATCTGCTCCTTGGTCTGTTTCTTATAAAATGTAATCACTGCGGATTTTTCCGGGGAGGAAGTGAGATTGTTGGTTTGGGCTCATTGCTGAAGGTTATCAAGAGTTGATTGTAGTTCCAAGCGGACTCTGGATAACGCCTGGTCGCTCGCCCAGATCAGGATGTTGTCTGCATATATGTAGTGGTTGGAACTCTGTGACTTAGAAGCAACATTGTCATGGCAGTAGAGATTGAATAGAGTCGGGCTGAGGACCGAGCCCTGTGGCAGGCCGCTAGATGTTTCCACCTGGTATTCAGGGAACACTGAGGAAATCTGGAACCTTCTGTTGTAAAGATACCCTCTGATCCAGCGAGTAAACTTAGATGGAATCTGGAGCTTTAACATTTTGTTAATTAAGATGGTGATATCTACTGAATCGTAAGCCTTTCTGAGGTCCAAAAACACTGCAGAAAGGAACTTGCCACATTCCCTAGTGTGCCAAACTTCGTCTGTTAGCAAGAATGGTGGAGTGAAGGCGGACTGGAATGGACAGAAACCATACTGTCAGGCAGCTCTCCATACACAACCTTCATCATTGTTACTTAGTTTTTTTGCAAGTGTTATTTTGTAAAGATGAATTTGAATATGATTGTGTCGTATATTATCTATATTATCCTGTAATCATAGAAATTGAAATGCTTGGTTTAATTATCTGGAACTGCTACACAAAAGAGAAATTGAAATAATAACAGGCACTTTACAGAAATGATTAATAATAGGTATGTATTAATACAATTGGTTGGTGGTTAGCAATTCTGGGTACACAAAAAAACCGGAATGCATAGCACATCATCATGACCGGTCACACAGCAATACCTAATAATTACAGGATTTTACACCATGTATGTGATTATAGGTACAGTAGAACCTCCGTAGAGTGAACGTCGATATAGCGAATTAGTTCTATAATGAAATTTTTGTGGTCACGGCAAAATTCTATTGATTTAATGCTTTTTCAATCTCCATATAGCGAAATCTTTATAGAGTAATTATCCCTATAACGTAAGGATTTTTCGGTCTGGACAATAAATTTTAAGGTATATTTTAGCTCATTATTAGCAAATTTGGTTCCCGCAGTAGCATGACCCAACAGCCAACAAACGAAATTATCGCAAATGGCCAACAAGCGAAGTTAACAACAAGGTTTTACGTCACAAGCTCTGCCCAGTCAGCATTAAGCTCTTTTTATCGGGAAAGAGCCCTCCAGAACAACGTTATCGCACTAAACCACAGAGTAATACAGAAACGACACTATAACTGAAATCTGTACAAAAAAATCGTACATCGATAGACTGTAACGGTATCAGCAGCTTGGAGCGAAACACATCAATTTCCCATAATGGTACGTGGTACTTAATGCAGAATTAATTTTCTTTTTATTTTTCTAGCATTATTATTGCTGTACCATTTAACAGCACAGGAACTCATCTTTTTTACGGAATTCCAAAAAACGATTAACTTTTCTGTGATATTGATTCCTCCAGTCAGACGCAAACCTTTTAAATAGTTTAAAATCATTCCTGAAAGTTCGCCAGCAGACTGAAGTAGATCTTGTTCTTATCAAACTATAAATAAAGGAGAACGTGCGAGTTCGTCACACGACACAATTTGAATATGCGAGTTTTGCAACAATATTAATTGAATTTGAAACTAATTACCGCGGCGCAAACTGCATGCGGATAAAATCTTATTAACCAATGAAAAAACAGAAATGGAATCTTAAATGACGTCATATATAAAGTAAAGTCTCTTATTCTCTGGTAAAATACGGACAACTTTCATTTCAGTTTTATTTAGTTGATTCCATGCATCAGATATCACAGTAATCAGTATTCGGAAAACGTCAAGTGTCGCCTCTATTCCTCTCCCTTGCTCCGTGCACTAAAAACTATTCATGATGTACTGTACCAGAATAATGGCGGCCTGCTAATGAGTTTAAATGTGCAAGCATGTTAAAATTTTTCTATGAGTCTGCACGAGAACTACTATAAAAGCTGTCGAAACTTGGAAGATTTTTTATATTTGTTCAAATTTATGAATTTATTTTATTTAAAGTTTAAGCCCATAAACATTTTTTGTGAAATTCTAATTTTACACAGGCCGATAAAAAACGCTCGTCAGCCTTATATCACTGTTATGGATGAGTTCTATCGGTATTTTTTTGTAAAATACGTATTACAAAACTATTTTTGGTCTGTCCTGCTTTCAAATTTTAATTATTTCAGAAAAAATAATCGCAATCCAAACAAAATTTTCAGCAATAGGCAGCGATGTCAAGTATCGAAAAGGTTTTGTTCTTAATGTTAAGACGCATTCAACTTAATATAAAATACTAAATTTTTTATATATAAATACTAAATTTAAAATACATATATAATTTATACATCAAAATTATGCAAATTTTAACACTATCTCCATGCAACGAAATATCTATATAGCGAAAAGATTTTGTTGGTCCATTGTGTTTCGCTATACGGAGGTTCTACTGTATCTAAACTACCTTGAATCCCTCAAGATTGCCAAAAAACTGACTGATGAACTCCTAAACTCTGATCGAAGTCCTATGAATCTCTGAATGGACGAGCTTCGTTGGTGTTATCAAATAGAAACTTTGTTCTTTCTATTTTCTCATTGGCTATTTATCATCTTCTGATTATTTGCTGTATTTTTTACTTTCTTATACATAGTATAAGGAAGTATTGTAATCACGAAAAATTTCGACCTCCAGATTTTCACTGATCTTCACGTTTTAGGGTCCCTAGATTACGAAAAAGTGATTTCTGGAAAATGTCTGTGTGTCCACGATAGCATCCAAACGGCTAAAGCTATCGAGACCAAACTTTAAACTTAAGATTATAATCTTCCTCTCGAGGTCTGATTAGTTTACCAGTGGAATTGGTGAACCGGAAGTATCAGTTTACTCCAGTGCCAGAATATAAATTTTGAAATATCTCGTTAAACATTGCGTTTATGAAAATTTTGTATGGGGTAAAAAGTGTTCCAATTTCAATTATAAACAACTGTTGTTAAGAAAATTTTTCAAAATTCCAACTGGAGGTAGCAGTTTTACTCTTGTTAAAATCTAGTTTTTGGCTGATTCAGGCAAAATGAGGTGGTATAGGAAAATTTGTGAAGTATACAAAAGTGTTTAGAAGCTAATTTTAAACAACCTTTGTTAAGAAAATTTTTCAACTAAAAATAAAATTTTAAAAGTTTTTTGCGAAATAAGATGGTATAGGCAAATTTGGAATCTATACCAAAGTGTTTAGAAGCTAATTTGAAGTAACTTTAATTCACAAACTTTTTTAAAATTTCTATCAGAAGTAGATTTTTTAGACAGTTGTTTAATTTTTTTCTGAATTTGAACCAGGTCATTTATGTATAAGAAATAAAGGAAAAAAACAGAAAACACTACTCCACATAGAAGTAGTGTTTTCTGTTTTTTCCTTTATTTATTAAGGTATCCACAGTTTTTGCTATTTTTCTATTTATTATGTATAAGAAAGTCGGGTGGTGACCACGCCTCATTTTTTCCTATTGGCTTGTGTGCTATATAAATAGTCATTGCAAATGTATTATCATGATAAAAGAAGGCTGGATTTCGACTGAAATGTACATTCATATGTATTAAATTCTTTGTGGAAAAGCAGCTGGTTTATGTCTTCTATTGATAGAGATTTACATGTTCTGGCGTGATTAACAAGCACAGGCCAGATGAAATTAATAGGGCCTATAAATCTCTTCTGCCTCGGTTGGGCTAAGATGACTACACGTGCAGCTAACGTTTTGAATGGTTGAGCCCCTATTTCACTCATTTTTTTGCCTCTTAAAAAAATTTGTAACTTTTTCCAAAAAAACACTTGTTTTCCTTTTTTTATGCTACATTCTTTTTTGTTTATTTTCTCGATAGCGATATCATTTGCTCCAAAATCATCTCTATGTGCTGGACAGTTATTTGTTCACGTTAGAATTTTCCATTTTTTAAAACTTCATAAAGGTATAGATTTCTACCAGCCAATCTTGGATCAAAACATGTCATCCATGCTTTTTTGTTCCAAGCCCATTTTACTGCAAGCTTTGAGCATATATTTTTCTGGAAACAAGGTCTCTCTGCCGTGGCTATCACTAATGGCTTTAATTTTTCTCTTGTAGTTCTTGCAAACCACAGCATAGTGAGACTATCTTTTGCAATTTTTACTGCTTTTTCTTTTCTCCTCCATGGGGAAACCTTGAATGGACTTTGATGGCAAGGCAAGGAAGAAAGTTATCATTTGATCAGCATTGTAAACCTTTCCATTTGATGCTCTAAATTCAGTTAGTCCCAGTTCTTCAGCAAACCTTTCTTAGCTACTTGAATACAGGTGCAACACCTATTTTCCGGCAGCTGATGGTCTGGCACCTCTTTTAATCCGGACAAAATCACAAGAGGTCACTTGATAAACCCCGCACCTTACTGGGCAGCCAACAGATGTGGTAATCTCCCTTTATTTTGAGATTAAATCTTATTTTGCTTCAATTTAACCCTAGTTATAGCTTCACAGGCAAATTCAAGTGCAAGCTGTGGTGTTAAACGCAAGCATCGGCCTAGATATATGGTAGGTGTATAATTAGTGGATTAGGGGTGTGCTGATGAATTATTAAGGTGAAATCTGATTGTCTGCCAAAACTATTAATCCAGCAAGGCTCTGGAACCAAGGGTACCTGAAAATCGGTGTTGCACTTGTAATAGGGCCAGAAAAAGAATCTTCATACCCCTCACTTGGTGAAACCAATTCCATGCATTGCATTGAGTTTTTGAAATTCAGTTTTTCTCTTTTCTATCATCACTTGCCATGTTTTTCCATAGGTCTCCATAATTTTTACTTTATTTTTTAATGTTCATAACAGTAGTTTTTGATACGCCAAACTTTTCTCCAGCTGACCTTTTTGAAGCTCCAGGTGTCGTTTCAACAATTCTGCCTTTGCAAAATTGTTAACTCAACCAGCTTTCTCTTGATAGCCATTGCAGTCCAGTGGGAAATGTTCAGTTAACTGGTGACTGTGTTTGCAGTGCCATTGACTTGCGGAATAGAAGGTTGAGTACCTAACCACCATGGTGATGTACTGATTGCTCTGGCAACTTTTTCTACTGAGCTTGATGCTGGTCAACATAAGGAATTAAAATTTTACAAATTGCTGCCATATAGTGGTCAAGCTAAAATTTTGTACAGATAGCTTGGAAAATTTCCATTGACAGCTAAAAGGTCAATATACCCTGGTATGATGCAGGGTTCTCCCCAGGCACTTTTGAAGGGGTACACCACCCAGTGCATTACACAAAAAGCTGTACAACATCTCAGTATTTATTTGTGGTTAATTGTCTGCCTGGCTATTTTATCTTTCCACCCACCTGAGAAATTTTCTGGGGAGAACCTTGTGATGGGTGGTCAACTTCATCAGTTCCATCGTAGTAATACTTGGAGCCATTCCACAAATCTCAAATTAGAAAATACTAAAAAATACCCCAACAGTAAATACTTTTTTTAAAAACAAATTATATTTACACATCATATTTATAAAATCAGTGATGGTGGACTTTGTCATAAAAGTATGGAGAGCTATGTGTGTCAAAAATCTAACTAAGAACTATTTCTCGATGATACAATCGGGTGGGTTTGCTTCTAGCACATTATGAAAAAATCTGGAGTGGAGTTAGACTTAAAAATATATAAATACAAGCTGCTAGTAAAAATAGAAAAGCATACAAGACCAAGCAAATAAGAAGAAAAATTATAAAAAAAAAAACAGGAAAATTATTTGACAAGTCGACTTGTCTGTTGCCTCCTGGAGATTTCCAGTGATACAATGAAGTTGAGTGATTTGCATCTGATTCTGTTTGTTGAGTTTCTGTAGCATCTTGTAATTATTCTGAATGAAGTTATGTCCATGTTTTCAGTATGTGCTGGGCGAATGCAGAATGTTCACGTTTTTAAATTATTAGAGGAGAACTGTCCTATATACAGGGTGGTCGATTTAAGTATGGACATAGAAATATCTCGAAAACAAATCATTGTACGAAAAAAAGTCCAAAATCAAAAGTGAATTACTTCTCAGGGAAAATTCATTAGCCAAAAAATTAGCCTCCCCCCCCCCCCCTTCCCCCTTGTGAGAAAGGGGGCGGGGTAACTTTGAAATCTTAAATAGGAACCCCTATTTTTAATGGTATACTCAGATTGTACATGTCTACAATTGGCTGCTCCTGTCTATCCAGTCCAACACAATAAATTCTTTTGAAAAACTTTCTTTACGTTCCTTGGACCACTTTAGATATGACTTCTCTCTAGGTGGATGGTAGAAAATCGTGTGGGGTTTGTTGCAATAGTGAGGTAGATGTATGCTTCATCCTAAGTGACAACATACTCAGTGTTCTCCCCAGAAAATTTTATCAGATGGGCGGTAAGCTAAAATAACCGGGCGGACAAAAATTAAAAACAAAAACAAATAAAATATTATGCAGTGTTGTGCAGTTTTTCGTGTATTAAGCCGGTCGGTCTCCAAAATCAGCCGGGCGGGCCGCCCGTTAAAAAGGGCCTGGGGAGAACCCTGATACTTCCATCGTGTGTTGCGAGTTAACCCTCATAGAGCCTCCGACAGTTACTGAAATCAGAAAGCTCGACAGGTTGTGGTAGCAGCTTATGAACTAGACTCTGGTTACACTTTTCCAGTTGCAAATCTCTGCGAGGCTATTCGAGAGTTGTGCGATAATCATCCCGAGAAATGGGAACAGGTGTTGAATTTTGCCCTGTTTTCGCTGTGAACACGTCATGAGACCCTGGGGGAAATCCCAGCGTTCTTACTTTATGGTTTCGATCTGAGGATGCCCCGGGAGTGGAAATCAGAATTTGAGGAGCAGCAGTCAGGTAGAGGACTGGGGGGTTATGAACCAATATCGTTCTGAGTTGGTCGTAAGATTAAACTGGGTTCAGTGCGAGGTTTGCGCAAGAGATAGTGAGAGACGGTTGTGCAAGTTAGAGCTCCTTAATAAGCAGAAGCGAACGAGGCACATTGAGATAGGCAGTCAAGTCTGGTTATTGCGAATAGGTGGCCACAAGTGCAAATTTGCGGCAAATTCTTAGGCCCATTTCGTGTAATTGATAAGGTCACGGAGGTGGCATATCAGATTGAAGGGGGACGCCACCGCAACTGTATGGTAGTATAGTCCTCATCTGATAATTTAAACCTCGACCTTGAAGGGTTAAGATTATTCTATTGCTAAAATGGAAGGCAAGAGGATGGAAAGAAATCTGATGTAGTATTAGTACTTCCCTACACTACATCAGATTTTTTTCTATCCTCTTGCCTCCCATTTTAGCAATAGAATAATCCTAGCCCTTGAAGGTCAAGGTTTAACTTATTGGATAAGAACTATGCATGTAGATAGGCTATAGCCATGAGTGCTGCCGCCTCAGGATGATTGGTAAACCCCCCCAGCGTGGTGCACCCGTCCTTAGGAATAGGAGCAGGGAGTGGACCCAGGTTGCCCAGTGGGGAATATGAAGGAAAATTATCTATTAGTCCGGTACCCAGAAGGGCAGAAGTGCAGCGTTTCCTTTGTGTGTAAATTTTTTTTTTTTTTTTTTTAATAGATGAGGGGGTATGGTCTTGTAATTTCGATAGCGAGCTCGTTTGTGTTTTGGTAAGTTTCTCCTGCATTTAAATTATTGATAGCATGGATATAGTCTCGTCGAAGACAATTACTGTGTGTAAAAATAAAGTCTGTTTGGCAAGGCCTCTTGTTCAGTGCTGTTCTGCACCTTCCCCAGTTTCATTTTGTTGCTCTTGATGATGCCCCCGGCTCTCTGCCTGGGGCTTTGTTAATGCCGAGCTGGATGCATGTGCCTATTAAGGAAACCAGCAAAGAAGTCGAGAATCAAGTAGCTGTGTCCCTATAACATGGTGTTGGCAACTAACATTGTTTGGTCGAGCGCTACCGAGAAACGTGTGTAGAGCAGGGTGTTTGTAGTTCGTCACATTGAAGCGGCTAGTATGTCATATACGGGATTACTGCTCTCCTCTCCTCCCCCAACCCGAAGTATACTTCAATATAGGCATCACCGGAGGTTGGGCGTCAAAATAAAGGAGGGCGTGGCGCTTTCTTGAGCCGCTCTTGCGTTGTCTTAAGCCCAGGAGTGTGAGACTGTAGTTTCTGCAGCAGCCATGCATCACTGTATGCGTTTGGAGTATACTCCAGATAGGCACATGTGAAGGCAAACGCACATTGGCATCAAAACAATATTAAGTAAAACTGATAAAACAGTGAGGACTGATGTATGCTGTTTTAGCACCAGTTATAATATTGTTAGATTCAGTTCTTGTATTTATAATTTGAGTTATACTGTTGGTTGATTCTTTTGGGGCCCCAGTTTTTTGAGATAATCATATATTTTAATTCTTTGTTAATTTGTATTAATTATGTTCAGCATTAAAATGTTGTCGTTCCTTGACCAGTTACCATCTCCCACACGAGTCTAAACAACCTTGTGAGTAGTTTTCATTGAGGGTCCCTCGAAAGGTACCCTGCCCCACGCGTGATGGACACAAGGGCAATTTCTATAATAGCGGAGGGGTCATCCCTACAGTTTGCACAAGATCTGGTAGAATGCTAAGTGGCTGAGGTCTAAACATTTAATGCACTATGCAGAATATGGCAGTGTCCAAGAATTTGACATCTGTTGCATTGTCGAGATCTAGGGTAATGGGGCAGAGGACCAAAAGCTTGATGGTTGTAAAGAATTTTGGAAGGGAGGTTTGGAGTGTCTAAGAAGATTACCTTTAAAGGTATACAAGATTGATATCAGTAAAAAAAGAAAATCTCTGCAGCAGCATTGAAAGGTTGTAAGGGGATGACACAAGTAGATGTGGTTGTATTTCATAAGGACTGTCATGGCTTCTTAATAAGCCTATGTGAAAAGCTTTATTGAAAAATCACCATTCAAGTTCAGGCTTGTGCAAGTTGTTTTGATCCAAATGTGATGCTGAGTGAAAATCTGCGAGAGAGTAGTGTGTCAGCAGGTCTGGTGGATTCATAGAGGACAATAGAATGTCGACCACAACAGCAGATATTGTGAAGAGCGATTTTGTAATTCACGTGATGTTAAAGAAACCCTCCGTCTTTTTAATTGTAAAACTTCAAGGCTAGACCACATGTTGGCCGGAGCTAATGAAAAGAGAATCGGTTAATGATTCTCTCCTTGGATTTGGTAAGCAGATTCTCTTACTATTACATGGCAATGCTGCTGTGGAAAGTGTTTCTATTAATAAGGAATGGCTCATTGATAACCTAAAAGAGAAAACACTAGTTGCACAAAGAGAGGAAGAGTTGAATGTCCTAAACAAAGAACTTGAAAGCGTAAAGAAATTAATGAAAAGTTAAAATATTATGTAGTATTCATAAAGCAATATTGTATATCATACAAAAAATGTATTGATACAATTGTTTTTGTTTCATTAAAATCACGTTAAAAGTTTACAAAATCATACTATTATTTCCTTAAAATGGGTCCTATAAATCCTATATATACTATATTTTGGGAAAAGAAATTCAATAGACACCCTGAAATACCAATATGATTAGAGTTTACTAAACAATAAAAGCAAACGTGGCAATGGAAGATTCTGGTGAAAAATAATATCTAGTCACTATGATTTGTGTGTGAAAATGTTTCCGCACGGGTTCTGCTGGTACTTATATCTTCTTCTTCTTCTTCACATGTTGGTACTTATATTAACCCCATTTTTTTGTCGAGCTCTTTTAGAGGGCAGTAATAGTCAGTTTGTTTCCTGTTTCAGATTACTTCGGCTCAGGCTTCAAGCTAAGTATTTGTGTGTTCTGAATAATGTAGAAATTTTTACTAGAATAGAATGCAAATTTATATGAAACCTGGAAATTGTTGGTCAGCAATTTGGCGTAGCATGGAGTGGACAATAAAGGCCGTGCTTAGGTGAAAGCAATCTGCAGAAAAAATTGGCAACCTATAAACTGCAGCCACTTGTGTTAGTTATATTTAATGCAGCCGTAAGAATCTATTCTCTTGTCACGTCCGTAATAATAAAGTTAATGATACTCTAGTGATAATAAAATAAAACTAATAATATTTAATCTGGATTCCACCCCTCGTTTTAATTTTTACTGTCAAAATTAACAGCACTCAGGTTGTGCATGCTTCTCCAAATCTACAAATTGAATTAAACAAATTTCGTGTTATTAAAATTTCTGCATAAAAAGAGAAAATACAGTGAAACCTCCAATAGCCAGGGTTCGTACGGGTCATGGAAAACCTGGAAAGTCCTGGAAAATCTAAAAAAAAAAAATTCCAGGCCTGGAAAGTTTTGGAAAATCAATGGTTCCTGAATTTAGTTTTGGAAAAGTTTTGAAAATAAATTTCCAAAGAACGTAAATGGAATAAACAACTATTTCATGAAAATCTTCCTTTTTTTATATCGATTTTTAAATTATTTTAATGCCAGGAAAAAGTTAATTTAATAACTTACGGTTAGAAAATGCCAATTGCATGGCATGGTTTAAAAACATGTTAATGTGCAAATTGCAAATTATGCGGTAAACCTTTCGATATTGGAAACTTGGGTGAAGTTGCTCTTTAGAGCCATATGAAGGGCCAAAAATATATGAATAGTATGCTTTATCATCTACACTTTCAACTATTAAAGAATTTTTCTAGTTATTAAATTACTAGATAAAATTCCTATAACATATCCACTTGAAGATTATTTGATTTGCCTAAATCCACTGTAATTGAAAATAAATTTTGTGTTTACTGACTACACAGACCCGAACCTGAACACCCTCGTTTATACCGAGAGAGGCCATTCTAGAATATTCAAGAATATACGCGCGTCTTCTACGTGGTGGAAGGTGGCGACGCTGATGAGTGAATTTCACAGAAGTGGTCCTAAAAACTGACTTTTAGCAATGCTGCTAACACGGAAGATTTTGCAAATTATGATCATTGCAAACAGAGCTGAGGAGGCTGAGGCAGATGAAATCTTAAAACAGTTTGAACATTATTTACAAAGTCCATAATCTTTTTTTAACTTCTATGATTATTCTAAAAAAGTTCCTTGATCTATTTACGAGGGGAAACCAAACATAGTATGTCACTTTTCCCAGCTCTTCTTTCTTTATGATCTTAATTTTGGTGTCGAGATCTCAACGTTTTCTTATAAGAATACACATGCAATTAATCGAACCGAATAAAAATTGATACTGAAAGATTATAAAAGCTGAAGCAAGTAAACTTGCAACAAAAGCAAAAGAAAGGAGCTTTGTCATTTCTATCGCAATGAAACGCACTATGTATCCATGCCAAAGGAGAACAAATTGAAATTGTACAAATTGATAATAACATCAATAGAAAATGCTCGAACTAAAAGAACTGTAATGTGAAGTGCTTGAAATTGTACATAAAGTATTTTTTTAAATAGATTTAATGTTTTTTTTATTATAAATTATATGAATATGTTATCCTTAAAATAATAAAGTTTATGGTTTTGGAAAATGTATTAAATTGGCTGGAAAAGCTTGGAAAAGTCATGAAATTTAATCAAGCGTACAAAGCCTGATAGCGTACATCAATGGGACCATGAATTTTGTCCGCTAAATAGAGGTTTCCTATTTTTTTGCCAGCTCTTCGCTGTTTTTACAAGCTGAACTTTCAGCCAGAACTCTCCTCAAAAACAATTTTCGATAACGTTCAGAATGTCCACCTTTTTATTTTAACCTCAGTCTTTTTTGTTTAGCACTAATTCTGTTTTCTGCTGCAACAAACACAAATTTCTCGTTCAAATGATGCAATATTTTTGCATATGCCTCCTCCAACAATTTAAGAAACTTACATTACTTAATCCTATCTTCATCAAACTTAAGGAAAACCTAACTTCATTCCATGACAGGGTTGCCATCGGCCTAACTTCATTCCATTTTTGCCCTTGGGCGATTGGCGACTTTTTTTATTATTTTTTTCCCAAAAAAAGGCCCAAAAGCAATGACTTTTTAATGTTTTCGGAGACTATTTTGAAATATTGCTGCGGCACGTGGCAGAAGCCACCTTGGGAATGTATCATCGTAGCTTATGCTGACAGAAGAATCTTGGGAATTATAAATAGCTATTGAATGGGAAGGGGAAACTGCAAACCATGTACAAACTATCAGTGTTGCCAATTTTTCGTGATGCTCCTTGCACGAATATTTTCAATTTTGCACGGTGGCATAAGCTTAGTGTGTTTTTCTTTTTCTAGCACAAAATTTAGCTTGATGGTAGGATTTTAACGTTTTAAACAGATGAATTATAATTTTGTAAATATAGTAAAACTCCTCTAATCCGGACTTATATTGGTTCTGCCCTGGATAAATGTGCACTCCGTTAAACGGAGTCCTCTTATGGGTCACTTTTCATTTCCCTCTAAGCCAATGGGCACTGCTGCTGCTTCCCAAAAGTACTGGTGTTCGTTGTATTATCTCTGATAAAAGTGATGTAGTTTTCATTCAAATTTATTAATGTGTCTATCATATCTTTGGTGATATTTGCTCCCACTTAATGTTTCTTTAACACGTTTTCGACGATTTTTTTTTTTCGACTTTTTTTTTTTTTTTTTTTTTTTATTTTTTTTTTTAGTGCATTTTAGCAATGCAGCTAGTGCGATATAAAAATTTGAGTTGAAGTGGTCCACGAAAAATTCTGAAAAGTTGATTTGGCCGAGTTAAAACTTTGATGGTCATATTTTTGGAAACTGATGGCTGTTAATCCATTTTCAAGTTATCGTGCAAGCGGCAGATGGCTGGCCAGATAAACGTATAGATCAAGTGTGCATTCTTATAAGTAGCTTTTTGCTAAAGCTCCAAATAATGAATGATGTTAAATACCATTTTATTTACGGAATTTTGTATATTTGCAATATTTCGAACCTGTTTGCATCTGGTTTTTTTATACGACCAAACCTATAATTCGATAATAACTTTTAAAGAACTTCCAATAACAAGAACTTCAAATAACAAAAGAACAATAAAATTATCTAATTGTGCACATAAATTATATGAACGGTACCTTGAAGACCAAAGAAAGCTGAAAGAGAAGAGCAGATGCAGCAAGAAAGACAGAAACGATCTGAAATTACGAGTAAGGTGATTTCAATTGAAAAATTGGAAACAAGCAAAAGTCGTTGCCAAAGAAAAAAAAAGAAACCCAGGAGTCAGTAGATACTTTACTTAAGGAAGCCAATAATCTGCTTAAATTAGCTATTACTAAAATATGATTTGCTTAGAATTAGGATGGCACAAGGCATGTAAGAAGGGGCAGAACAATTATGGCAGAGGAAAAGTTCTCGTGAAGAGAAAGAAAAAAAACTGAACTTAATATTTAACAAGAAAAAGTCAAACTTGATTGATGCCTTCATCAGTAAAAAAAAAAAATCAAAAAATATTTCAGATTCCTTTAATTTTGTATTTTTTTCCATTGTTGTTAAATGTATGTGTGTTCTTAAAATTTTAATTCATTTATCTTTGTATCTATAAATGGAGTACTTGTTGTACCAGTTTTCCTTAAGTATACCTTAGCGGGGAAATATTCTTTTATTTTCCTCGTAATCTTACCTGGCCAGGTTATTTATGGATTAATTTAAAATATTACTGTAGAAACGATTTTCTGTACTGTACTGGCGACTATACATCGATCGGGTCGTTTTGTTTTTTTTTATAAGGATCAGGAAAATAAAAACTATTGAAGGTGCCAGTTAAATAACTAAAGAATTATTTCTAGGAGGAGACTATTTAGGCTACTAAAGCAACTATTTTCAACATCTAGTTAAAAAAAAAAAAAAAAAAAAAAAAAAACAGTTCACTTACTTTTGCTGTGAGAGCTGGGTGTCTTCACAAAAAGATAAATTCTGAATGACAATTGAAAAGTAAAGTGAAGGGTACTGACAATTGAAAGGTACTGAATCCAGTGGAGTTTATATAGTGATTGCAGTGCTATAATCAGTGTTCTCCCGAGAAAATTTTATCAGCTGGGTGGAAAGATAAAATAGCCGGGCGGGCAAAAATTAAAAATAAATAAAATATTATGCAGTGGTGTGCAGTTTTTCGTGTATTCAGCCAGGCGGTGCACCCGTTGAAAAGGGCCTGGGGAGAACCCTGCTATAATGATAGCTCCCATTGGCTTAGAGGGAAATGATAAAGTGGCTCTATAAGCGGTACATATTACTCAGGAAAAATTCACATGAATATTTTACCAGTAAGTGTCTGCTAAGTAGAGGTTTAAGTACAAGAGTTGTTACTGTCCCTTAGAGGTGTCTGCTAAGGGAGGTTTCACTGTATGCTTATCCAGGGTTGTATCTAGCAAAATGACAGGGTGGAGAAGTGAACAATAATAGACAAGTTCCACAGCATCTTCGCATGTGCAGAAGCAGCACCGTCACATTGACAGCATGTAAAAACGCCCAAGGACATACAAATCACATACTTCCTAAGTTATAATGATTGAAAATCAATCTGAAAATCTTCTAATCTTAGACGACATCTTGTAATGAAATTAAATAAAATTATCAAGTTATCTCTTAGACAAAGGGTACATGCGAGATGTTAAAATATGCATCTTGAAGGAAAGAAGTTTGCTCTAAAATTAGAGTAAGGCCTTTTCAATAAGATGGTTACTCTCTTGTGTGCATCTTGTTCAACTAAGAAGAAATTCAAGATGCATATTGGGAATTCCCTGCTGGGCAAGTTAAATGCTATTTAAAATGTGCAATCTCTGAAGTTCAATAAAAAAATGCTTTAATGTTCAAGCGAGTTGTTAGTACGATGAAATAAACAGGGTGACTAGCGACTGGGGGAAAATCAGGAAATTTTACGAAATCTTTTTGCTAGATACGCTGGTATGGCTATTCAGATTATATATTTTTTGTTGTTGATAAAGTTTAATATATCTAAAATCTGTGCAATAAAAGAAAAATCTGGTGTAGTGCCAGAATCTGGTATTAGCCAATCAGAAGCCTGGCGTTACGGTTTATGGCAACCGCAACAGTGAACAGCGAGAAAGGAGCTTTTGACAGGAGATCTCCTTCAGGCGTGTTTTTTTTTTTCTCATCACATGGTGATGCTAATTGTTGAAACTTGTCTATTAGGGCAGGCAAGTCAAGAGATATAAGCGCACTTTACAATGGTTACTTTATAAATCCAACAAAACAGGGCAGGGTGCTGCGCCCTTCTGTTTTTATTTAGATGCAACACTATTATCCGTCCATACAATTGCAATGATGATTCATCTGTAAACGAAATTTCACCGACGTTTGCCCAGATCCTATCTCGCCTTGCATTAAATTATAAGTTTATCGTTCCAAAAAAAATAAATTCGGCACACTTTGCCACTAATAAATCGAAAAACAACTCTTGTCCACAAAATTATTTAATCGACATATACGTACAGTCCGTCCCAAAAAATTACGAACATTGTTTTTTTCTGTGTAATGGAAAGAATTCAACAAATTGTTAACACAGTTTACTGTTACTGTACAACATAGGCATTTATCGCAATGTTGCTATTATGTGTTTAACATTCAGGCACGTAAGAAATAACAAACCATCCAGTCTACCTTAAATGTGATGTCCCAAAAAATTACGAACACACAGAACATGATCATTTCGCAGTAGGTGGAAGCATTTATTAACATGAAAGTTGCATATAGATAGACAGAAGGAACTCTGCTTGTAGTCCTACAAGTTTTAAAAAAAAACTGACCACTTCTCACAAGATGGGGAGAGGAAAGATGTTACAGAACGTGAAAA
>JAHWFO010104168.1:0-11680 GCA_023313115.1 Rhysida immarginata | reverse complement strand
ACTCTACAGTTTCATCCTGATTGACAACAGTGTCAATAGATCGAAAAGAACTTGCTGGTTCAGGTAATATTTTTAGCAGATCTAGATTGATTTTTTCTAACAGATCCAGTTTGATTTTTTCATCTTCATCATTTTGTGGAGCCAAAATCGCACGCTCACACAAACAGGTGGAAGGAGTAGTTGTTGTTCATGCTAGAAAAGACTTTGGCCTTGAGCTCATCTATTGTGCCAACTATCTCTTCACATGGCAGTTGGTGCATGTTGAGCTGTTGGTAAAAAAATAAGGCAATCCTCTGCTGCCAGTGGCAAGCAGTTGCTGTGAAAAGTGCACAGCTTTTAAATCTTCAAACAGACGGGCTCTCCTGGTGGTCTTCAGTTCCAGTTTCTGAACATGTTGCCAGAGAATGGAGCTCTTCAAAGAAGCATTCAGCTCATCAACCTTTGTGCCTTTTGGGATGACGATTCCCGTCTGTTGAAAGTCTCCTGCAAGTACCACAGTCACTCCTCCCATGAGACTGTCACTGCCTCTGATGTCATTCAAAGTCTTGTCAACAACTTCCAGCGCCTTGCGATATGACATGGTGCACACACCCCAAATAATGAGCCGTGTTTATTGGAAAACCATGGCCTTGCCTGAATTCCTTGAAATGTTAATTATTGAAGAATCTGTTTTGGCTAAGTTCAAAGGAATCTTAAAAGCTGAATGTGCAGTCCTGCCTCCAGTATGAACTGCTGCTGCAATGCCAGAAGATGCTACAGCAAGATATGCAGTGCTGCCTGGTCTTTGCGAGAAAAAGTTGATCAGGAAGGTTTTTCCTGTGCCTCCTGGCACATCAAGAAAAAAAAGTTTTTCAGTCTGTCTTCTGACAGCATCAATTATCCTGTTGTAAGCAGTTCTTTGGTCATCGAGTAGCTTTCGTTCATTTTCTGCAACAAAAGCCTCCAGTTCATCTATCTTTATGTATCTTGTTTCTTTTTCTATGTATATATCTTCAATCTATCTTCTTCTTGAATTACCCCTTTACGTGGTCAAAGAAATAAAAATTCCCTTAAAAAAGAGAGACAGAATGTGGGGGCGGGGGGATAAAAAAGCGTTATAACTCCACCATGACCTTAACTTTGGATCAATTTGGCCTGCCTAAAACCTTCCCAGGGTCAACCTAAATTACCATGCAAAATTTCATCAAGATAGACCAACCATTTTGGAATGCATAGCGAACAGACAGACAGGCAGATATACAGAGAAATTTTATATATATAGATTCGCTCCTAGTAACAGTATTGTAACAGTATTGTAGGGTGACTTCGCAAAGGATTATGGGTTAAACCATCCTTGATTACAAACAGGTTAAAAACAGATTACAAACCAGTATTGCTAATTTATCATTTTATTTCATGTGCTTGTCCTTTATGGGACATTATTAATAAAAATTGAACAATGCACAAAACAATGAAAATGCTTTTTAAACTGGACATACCCCTGCTAAATTGGCAACACTGATGTCAAACTTGATGGCCGAGAGCGTTAAGGCTCAGGTCTTTTGGCTTTCGTGATGATCAGGTTAGGTTAGGGACATTTCTGGCGCGGATGTTTTCTCACTCTTATGATGAGCTTGCAATTTTCATTTGCCAGAGTTCAGGTTTATTGGCCAATTCACTCCAAATTAACTATGCTTTTTCAGTGCTTCATAGATTTGGAGGAGACCTCATCCTGCAGTGGATAAATAATGGTTGTAAATGATGGTGATGATACACTGCCTAGCCAAAATAAAGTCGCCGTCGAATATTCAATATGCAAATACTAAGGAGTCAGTCACAGGCATACTACTGAAGTCTTGTGCGAAATACTTCCTTTATATTGTCCTGCATTAGTTTATCGCTTTATTTGTTTTGAAGAAAGATGTATGTGGACGCAGCACATGGTCGCGGAAAAGATGTCACCGAGTTTCAGAAGGAGCAAATTATCGGCTTATTCCAAGCAGAGAAAACAAGCAAAGAGATTGCGGCAATTACTGGGATTGAGTAAAAAGTGTTCAACAATTAGTAAAGCCTCGGAAGGAAAGATCTGAATCATCAACCCCGAGTAGTAACTGTGATCGGAAAAAAATTCTGACTAATCGTGACTGGAGATCATTAAGACTCATGATGAAGGAAAAACCGAAGAAATTGTACATTAGACCTGACAGAAAAGTTTAACAAGGAAATCAAAAGCTTATCCATCCGCATAATGCGACGAAACTTTAAGGACTGTAACTAAGCAACTGCTCTGCCACAAGATATCCGATTTTTAGTAAAAACAATAGGAAAAGATGATTACTGTTCGCCCGGGAGGACAAAAATTGGAAAATGGAGCAGATGAAAAAAGTCATCAAGTTTGATGAATCTAGGTTTACCCTATCCTACATACAAGGGTTGGTCGAAAAGCTGTAACTTTTTTATCTGGTGACCGATTTTCAAAATTCTTTTTTATATCTGATACTTACATTTGTCCTCAATATAATGCACTATTTTCCATTAGACAGAGTCCTGATCCCTTTCCACGCATTGCGCCAACGCATAAATAATCGGATGAACCCTTCGGAGCAGAATTCCGAGGTTGTTGTCGACATGAGAATTGAATGGTATCTTTCACCTCATCATGAGAACGCAACTCATGTCCCTTAAGGTGCTCTTTCTTCTTTGGGAAGTGGTGGTGAAAGTCACAAGGTGAAAAGTCTTCCATCTTTGAACTGTACACGCTGCAACGCTTCTGGGTGTGGGGATCGTATGCGGGCGAGCGTTATCGAGCTATAGAAGAGAGTCCAAAGCTGCCATTCAATCCTGGTGTCGACAAAAACCCCGGAATTTTTCTCCGACGGGTTCATCCGACTAGTTATGCGTTGGCGCAATGCGTGGAAAGGAATGGGGACTATGTCGAAAAGTGAATAGTGCATTACACAGAGGACAAATATAAGTATCAGATACAAAAAGAATTTTGAAAATCGATTAAAAAATAAAAAAATTACAACCATGGAGGCATTACTTTTCGACCTACCCTTATAGATGATGAGCGCATCAGGGTAAGAAAAGAACCGCACTATCCAAGCCTGTGGAGACTCTGCGATGATCTGGGTTTGCTTCTGTTGCTCTGGTCTGTATTCTGCAATGTTATGCAGCCGAGTGCCTGAATCTGCTGGATGACCAGGTCATTCCATTGTTGGACGAGTTTCTTTTTTCTGATCGAACTGGAGTGTTCCAGGAAGACAACGCCAGGATACACCAAACTTGAATTCCAATTGATGGTGGTTCTTTCCCTCTGAAATTGACTTAAAAACTCATGATTCGAGAAAATACAGTACATTTAAATTAAAAAAAATTCTTTACATGTGTCCCTATGTAGATAATTTTGTGCAGCTAACTACTCTGAAAGGGCAAAATGTAGAACCGAAGGAAACTAATACACTGTTAGAGGGAGCCTTAAACTTATGAAAATGGGTTAAGTCTTTTATGATATAATTTTGTTAAAAAAAATAAAGAAATGTTGTAGCATTTATTTCAGCGAATAAAAGTTAATAGAGTCACTATAGGCAGAGACTCCTTTCATTGAGACGAATAATACATTCTTCAATAATTCGTTGGATAGTCCCCTCAAAAGTATCCGCATCCTCATCAGTCCTTCAACATTTGTCATAGATGTTTACAAGGCAGGGTAATCATTTTTTTTTTAAATATGCCGGGTGAGTTAATAAGTCTGTTACCCCCTTCCTATCTTGGATACCAATGTAGTTACGCAAATTCCAATACAAGGAATGATTAAGAACTGGAGGGTGCTCTATCTGATGGAGCACCTTTCATCATCTCAAATATGCAAATTAAGGCACATCTAAATTCTATCTCGAAAACCGTAAGAGATACACAAAAAAATTCTAATTGCACATTTGTTCAACAGCAAATTCCAAACAAAACAAAACAAAAAAAACAAAATTGGAACAGCCAAATGCAGCTTAATACATAAAATAGTTCAAAACATAATAAATCTGATTACATAAATTCCAAATCATATCAATCATCACACTCAGAATCAGGTACCATAACCCAAATAAAATACATAATTTCTTGACAAGTTTTTACTTAAAATTCAATTTGAAAGAAGCCTCAACGGGCGTTAGGCCTAACGGCCGCATGGCAAACTTCGCCATCGCAGAGGAGGTTTTGTACCTATAGTGGGAAAAGGGCGTCATAATCCCCGAAAAATAGTTGGGGCTTAATATCTAACACTAGAACTTTGACACTCGAAGGTGGCATGTTGCCCTTTTCTAAGGGAGGACTACTGTAACCCTTTACAAACAAAACAAAGTAAGAAAACAACAAAGTGACTATGTCACACCTGTTTGGCATGCAAAACAGGAGAGTATATTTAAGAATAAATAGGTAAACCTACGTTTTTTTTCTAGGAAAAGACTCTAAATAAAAGAAAATAGACAAACGTCGATATCTCACACATGATCGAAACTAAATGTAATGTTTATAGGACATTTTTTGTTCCATTTGAACCATACAATGTTCCTAAACAATTAGGCTGGGTCACCCTGTATAAATATGCATACTGTTTTAAAAAAAGAGAAGAGAAATGGTTTATTTAAATATAAAAATTATAAGTAAAGGAGAATTATTTCTTACTGAAAAACTGCGCACTTATGACTTGAAGATAATACATTGTAAACTGAAAATGTACGGGTATAAACATTTTAACCGCCATAACCGTGTATTTTCATGGTGGCGCATAAAAATGTTAAAAAATTGAGTTTTTGTTAATGATGGATGCAAAAGAAAAAAAGGACGAGACACAAAAAGAACCTGGAATAAAAAGCAAATTGAAAGACCCTGAAAAAAAAGCTGACGTTTCGGATAGAATCTTTGGTCAAGGCAAAAAAAAAAAATGAGGTTTTTGTTTGGTAATTAAATAATGAGAAGAAGTAAAGGTCCAGGATTATTATATGATACTATACAACTAAATTTTAATAATAAAATGGTGCTGATAAATTGTTTTATTTATCAAGCACTACTTTCTTAAAAAAAAATTAAAAACAATATTTGATGGGGAAAAGTTTAAGACCTATCACTTCTATCAGCGACTTATTCCATTTACATGATCAGCCAATTACTATTACGTCGCATGCAAATATATGGAAAATGTTGATAATTATTTGTAGTGCATACACCATTTCAAAATGACTTTAAATTGGCAAAATACAAGTCCATCTATCAGAAAGGGCAGACTCGCCAAGAAGTGACAGACCCGCAAAACAATTCCTAGACTGCACCGCATTATAGAGCGAAAGTAAAAGTAACATGAACTATGTGAAATTAATGAAGAACGTAGTGTAAATATCTGTTGGAAAAGTGTTTCACGCCGCTCGAATAATGCTGGAATCTTCACCAAAAATCGTAAATCTAGACTAGAATTTGCTATACTCATTTGTCATGGACATCTAAAATGTTTTCTGATAAAAACAAGTTTCAACTATTTGGCAGTGACAGAATAAGAAATATTCGACTGTGTTAATGGTCAAAGATTTAATCTTGCACATCAATTGCCAACAGAGACAATTACCATTTATCGCACTGATTGTGTGGGAGCATTTTCTTATGCTGAATAGATGACAACATACACCAAATAGATGACATTACGGATCGATATGTATACAGAGATATTCTTAAAGATAAGAAATTCCAAATAGAGTGGTAAATATCAGATCATTTAATAAATTCTTGCTTACTTCAGCAGCCTGAACCACTTAACAAATATTTGCATCTTTATACCTATTCTTTTGAGAAGAGTCTTAATTGAAATTACTTTATCATAGTCACAAGCGGTAAATGAAAGGTCATAATTCGAGCATCATTGTTTTTTGAATTCAAACTGTCACAATAAAATTGAGACATCCTGAAATGTATGTTCAGCGTATGCACAGGGTGCCTTGTCAACATGAAAAGCTCAGTTTTGGTTTTCAAAATTCCTGGATGGAGATGAATCTGTCGAAGATAACACCCGCCCTGGACGATCGCCTGCTGTTGATGGAGATAACACCCGCCCTGGACGATCGCCTGCTGTTGATGATTTTTAGTTATTGCGGCTATTCCATGCCAAACCTGTCATGCATTAGCACAGTGACAGAGGGAACTGTGCATAATTATCTTCGCATACAGGGAAAAGTTAATATATTGGTTAAATGGATCCTCCATCAGAGCCCGCTCTAGCTTTCATGCCGCCCCGGACGCATATTACCGACTTTTACATTGCTAGATTTTATTAGGACTCTTTTGCGTTCTCCTATGATATCAGAAGTGGTGTGTTATGGATAACTAGCGTTGAAAACGTCATCCGCAGTATGACTTAATAATATTTTTATTATTAATTTAATCGTTTTTTGAAACAAATGTCTGTTTTTTATCGCAAAAAAAATTTGCTTCATTTTTTTATATCGCAAAATAAAGTTATCGAACATGATTTTACTTCAACGGCACTGATGAATTTCGCGTTCTGTTTATTATTCGTTCAATGCTTGTGAATAGGCTTTTAAGAAACCTTTTTTTAATCGAAAAAAGTATCCAAAATTTCATTTTTATGAACTCTAGCAATATAAAGATAGGTAATATGCGCTCCAGACAAAAAAACAAATTCCCCCCTTTAAATATATACTTTTTAAAAATATACAGGGTGTCCCAACGGTACACGTCCAAAATGAAAAACTGAGTAAAGGACCTCAGTACTTATGAAAATCATCCCCATGTATGTATCCGAAATGTTATTATTATGGAGATATTAACGATTTTGTGACTTTGTCAGTAACCTTACCTTATTCCATTAAAATGTGTGTTTTCGGGAATGTATGTCGTTTTGAGGAATTTGGTCAATGGAATTATATTCTTTGGGCAACGTAATATTCAATTTTAGAAAATGGACGAACTGCATGCATACAATTTTTCGCAAATCAAAGTTAAAGTAGGAAGTTCTGAGTTATTGTGAAGTTTCAGAAATCTTTGATGATGAATCTAAACAAAATAAGTCAGGTCAGGAGCACTGATAGGTTTTTAATAGACTGTTAGAAAAAAACAGTACATGTAATAGGTTAAAAAAAAGCATGCAATTTTAAAGGTAAAAATAGGAGTTTCATAGTAAAATTAATATTTCCTCTGGGAACAGCTAAATCATCTTAAAGGTTTCTACAGGTGGATTATTGAAAACCTACACATATTATTTGGAAAACATGTCATTACAATAAGTGTTCGAAGTGTCTGCCACCAACTTCTACACACACTGTCCAATGAATTAGAAACCCGTGATGAATTACTGTACTGATATGTAAAGCGGAGTCACAGGTCAGAAACGATTGTGATATGCAAATGAATGCAATCATGTGAGGTACATGCTCATTCCAAGCTGCAGGTACAGGGTAGGGACTAGGATTGCCAACTTATCGGTTTTTAGATGGGAATATTTATTGTTGGATATTGTTATAATACAAGCTAAACAATGCACAAATGTCATAATTATTACACGGTTGGCAAAGCTGGTAGGAACAAGCAGCAGCTGCTCAAGTTGAGCAAAATGGGGAAAAAGCAGACCTGTCTGAGTTCCAAAAAAGAGTTTTTGTGGGAGCCCGTCTAGCTGGAGCTACGATTTCCAGGACAGTACAACTGACCGGAATCTCAAAAGTCAGATCTCCAAGGTGTTCAATGCGTGGAAACGGATTCCACAAGTGTTGTCGAAACGGCAGAATTGTGGATCAAAAGCAATCAACACAGACAAGGACCGACGTCGTCTGAGACGGATTGTGCGGCAAAACGGAAGGTCTACTGTGGAGCAACTGACGGCAGACTTCAATGAAGGATCATCACAACCCATCTTCTCCAAAACAATGCGTCGAGAGTTGAATCGAATAAGGATGGGAAGTCGCATACCAGTGAGGAAGCCCCTGGTGTCAGCAACAAACCGGAAAGTTCGCCTGCAGTGGTGTAAAGAACGATGTGACTGGACAGTAGACGACTGGAAAAAGGTGATGTGGTCGGACGAGTTACGTTACACATTGTTTTGCACCGATGGCCGACAGAGAATTTGGCGGCAGCCTCATGAAGCGATGGACCCCTCATGTGTTGTGAACACAGTTCAAGCGGCAGGAGAAGGCGTCATGATATGGGCCATGTTTTGTTGGTCCTTGACAGTCGGGTGAAAGCCGAAGACTACCTGACCATTGTTGGAGATCAAGTCCATCTTGCAATGGTGCATTTGTACCCAAATGGTGACGGGTTCTTCATGGACGACAATGCTACTGTCCATCGAGCAAGAATGGTTCAGGAGTGGTTTTCTGAACATGACACCGAGTTGCAACATCTGCCATGGCCAGCGCAAAGTCCGGATTTGAATCCGATCGAGAATGTTTGGGATATGTTGGAAAGAGACATTCGTCGAAGGCATCCGCTTCCGTCTACTCTGCAGGACCTGAAGGTCTCTCTGACGAATGCATGGTCTGCGATTACCTTACCTGCATTGTAACGCCTTGTAGAGTCCATGCCAAACCGCGTATGTTCTGTAATTACAGCCAAAGGAGGGTCAATACCATATTGAACGAAGGTTTCTAATTCATTGGCCGGTGTGTGTATATCTTCGAAGGGTTACCGACAAAATCACAAGATTGTTAATATCGTTAATAAAATCATAAGAGTAATATTTTAGATAACTTACATGGGGGTGATTCTCATAGATATTGAGGTCCTCTACTCAATTTTTCATTTTGGATGTGTACCGTTGGGACACCCTGTATATCTTTTATTTTAAATAAAGATCAATTGATTTTAAATTTTAATAAAAACGTATTACATTTAGAATGAAACATCCAAAATAAGATTAACAGTCAAGTAGCACAAAACAGTAAAATTTAAAATGTACTTGTACCTAGTTACAAATTGTTATTCAGATGCATTTTTAATACACAGTCTAGTCAGATTAATGTGACCATCCCCTACGTTCAACTTCGGTGGAAAATGGTTACGTCCAGAAGGTACATACCAGTATCAGAATTGGGGGGGGGTATAAGAAGAGTGTCAGAGGGAAGCAGAAAACATTGCAATTGTTGGAGTCATGGCGAAACTTTTCACCATTTATCCGACCTCCATGTTCATTGGCTTCCGAGCCAAGGGCGGCAGTATTTCTGAAACGGCTAGTTTTGTGAACTGCTCGCGTGCCGCCATGGTGAAAATGTATATTGCATAGCAGAATGGCAATACCCAAAATCAGCGACTTGCCGTGTGTGAGCAACCACGGGCCAATAGTTGACAGAGGTGAACGACGGCTACGGAAATGCGTGCAAGCGAACAGACGTGCAACTTCCAACTGACCAAGTGACCTCCCAGATGAACCAGGGAGCTACTAAACCTGTATCTCAACGACAGTTGGGCTCCGCAGCAGACGGGTGGTTCGTGCACCAATGCTGTTCACCGGAAACAAAGACTGACATTTGCTCGCCAGTATCGCAATCAACTGGCGAAAGATGTTTTTTCCGATGAATCATGGTTTATGTTCCATCGGACAGATGGGCGATGGCGTGTACGGCGTTCAGCGTCAGAAAATAAACACCCTGCAACACGTGCCGCAAGGGTCAAGGCCGGAGGACGCAGCGTTTTGGTCTGGGGAATGTTTTCATGGCATTCTCTGGGTGCACTCATCATTGTGGACGGCACCATGGACCGATGGAAGTATGCATCTGTTCTTTCGGACCACGTCCACCGCTATCTGCAGATTGTGTTCCTCAGCATGATGGCATCTTCCAGCAGGACAATGCGCCGTGCCGTGCAGCGCGCAGTGTCCGTGCATGGTTCGAAGAGCACGCGGATGCGTGTACGGTGCTCCCTTGTTTGGTTGTGAGAGCTGGTTTTGTCCGATAATGATAGCCCAGTTCATGTAATCTGTTTCTTAGTCTTTTGTCACTCACCTTCACACCTTACTTAGCCCATTCACTGTTCATGTCTTTGGAGGTCTGTTTTCTCATGTTCTTGCACAGCTTCCTCAATTCTCGATCCTGTCTCGGAGTTGTTGCCTTTGGTCTTCCACTTCCTTTTTGCCTCTTATACGAATCCTGTGGTCATGAATTTCTTCCTTAAGTTGGAAACTTCACCTTGTGTGCATCCAAAACACTTGGCTACATCTTGCTTGTCGCCACGTTGCAAGTTTTCAGTTATTCTTGTTTTCATAACATCGGACAGCTGTTTTTTTGGAGCCATTATTAATGGGGGTCGACATTAAAATGAATAATAAAATGTGTTGATTGCTGTCATGGAATAGCTCATTTAACAGAAAAGGGATTCAGGAATATAAAATGCAATTTACAAGTGAAATGGCACATATTAGTTTCTTATTTCTCAAGATTATGCGTATTAGATTTTATTTTCCACAGAAGAGTTACTTCTGTAATTTTTAATGAAAATCTAACCATTTGGTAATGAAAATCAAATATAGCTCTTTACCAATAAATTATTTTCCAAATGATTTTACGAGTAATTCTTTTTTAATTAATTTGTTTAGATGCATCGCAATGAGTTGGAATACATATTAGTTTTTTCTTTCCAGGGGTTATATAAAATATTGCACTTGTTATCACCACCGACGTATTAGCAAAATTAATGCTTTTATGTAACGAAATCACTCTAGCGGCCCTTTGTAATCTGAGGCATGATATTTCTTGAATTCAAAGCATGATATTCTTTCCTACCGGTATTCCTGTTTCAAACAAGTTCACGCAGCGCCCTTGGTAAATTGCATGGTAATTTTAGCCAAAGAAATAAATCGACAAATTTCGATTAATTGGGTATTTATCAGTATTTTGTCACATTCACAACAAAATGCCCCCTTTTAGATTTGCCGGCCCGGACAAATTTCCAGGTTGTCCGTCCCTAGAGCGGGCTCTGCCTCCATGCTTTATCAGGAGCAAATAAAATGCAACGCCTGGCCCACTTTCTTTTCCTTGCTCCAACGTCAACCACGCAGAGCCACTGATGGACTGAATCATCACATGACATGAAAAGTGAGTCTTCTACAATAATATTCATCTATTTTACCAATGATTATCTTCAGAAGAACGTCCTAGAAAGGCCAGCCCAGTGGCCGAAAACGCTGGAGTGTACAAAGAATCCGTCGGGTTGCAGGTATGGATGTTTGTGTTTGTTCTCGGAATGTAAAAAGATAATAATCATGTTGAATACTCTCGACTGGGTGAGGAAATATTAGAAATGACCTAGTTGTTGGCGCGTTCAAAAATCTATCGAACTAACCAACCTCCAAGAAATATTCCAAACAGGACCTGTACGTGAAGAAAATGTTGCTGACCGTTTTCTGGATAGCACTTGGAGTAATGCACTTCGAGGTGTTACTGTTAGATCAATGTCATTTTTATGTGTACTGTGATATGCTTCAACGGACTCTTCAGAAACTCTTCAACAGCAACCTTCATTAGTAAATCGCAAAGGCCGTACTGCTACAGGTCTATATAAGATAGCATACAGCCTTTAAGATCTTGCCGTTTGGGTGGGAAACTGTGCTTCATCTCTCCGTACTCATATGACATCTCTCCCACATATTATCATCTGTTAGATCATTAGATAATCATGCGCAAACGACAGTTTAGAGATCGTCATGCCCTCGAAA
>JAHWFO010104161.1:49751-61298 GCA_023313115.1 Rhysida immarginata | reverse complement strand
TATTTTTCAAAATTCATTACAAAGATTCCAGCAAACCTTTATTTTTTTCTTTTACACAGCACAATGTCAAATAAACTGTATAATTTTTTATAGCTTCCAACATTGCTTCAACTGGATTTGTGTCCAGTGATGCGTTAAAAAGGACAATCGACGGGAAAAAGGACACGTGTGAAGAATTGTATACAGGCGTAGAAAACGATAACTGGTGGAGATTGACATTTGAAAAAGAGTTCACGTTCCGAAGAATAGCGATAACAGCCCTGTTATGTAAGTGATCTTTCATATCTTGATGAACTCGAGTCCGCATTCTATGTTATGTGAAAAATGAAATTGCCTATTGACTATGATACTTTAGTTGATTGGTATCTCAGCAATAGCCTATTATTTTCTGATCTTCGTTTTCTTTATTACATGAGATCGCGAGGCCGAGTTTTCTATTGCAATTGCTGTGAACGGACATTCCTTTGATGTGCTAACATTCACAAGTAAGCAAAAAACAATTCGGAAAAAAAATTAGAAACATTTTTTATCCACAAGAAATCATGTATAAAATACCGGAAAAAATCCCGTGCTGATACTTTAGAAAAAGTTGAAATGTAATTTAGAAATAAATTCTAGCTGCAGTAGATGTGATTCTAAATTAATTGTGAATTACTTTCTACAATAAACAACGTCTTGATACATAAAAATGCTTTTTTCTCCCACTGCGCTATTGCTTCTGTTTTCATTGTTTTTGCATTGTAGTCCAAACCTCACCCCAGTGGTTGTCTCTAATGTTTATACAGGGTGTCTCATCTAAAGTGAACTAATAGCCAACTTCTGAGTATTTTCAATGGAAGAATTATTGTACTTTTATATGAGGGGTTTTGTGAAAAAATCCAAACATACATTCACTATCTCCTACATGGTTGGATCAATTGAAAAAACACCAAGATTAAACATTTCTCAAATGTTGTGTCCAATCGGAAAATACCATTAAAAGTAGAGGGTTCCGTTGCATATTTCAAAGTTGATTTCCTTATTCGAAAATGGCGTCGGTTTTTTGGGGAAATGGAATACACATAAAAACCCCTTGCATAAAACTACAATAATTCTTCCATTAAAAGTACTCTGTCACATTTTTATTTTAAAAGTTGGCTATTTGTTTACTTTATTTGAGACACCCTGCATATGTATTAAATATAAAAGTGATAAGTAACCCTTCTATTCCAGACAAGAAAAGCCACATACAATCAATCACCAAAACTACCAATCAAAGAGATTTGCAAGGGAACATCATCACACTCACTGGAATGCAAAATAATAAACATCTGTACAACTATCTCTGCGAGGTCCAAGTTTACAGCGAAAAAAGTTCAAGTAAAAATCATTTATAGTTTTCTTTGATGGGTAGGGGGATAAATAAATATTTTGGGACAGTCTTATACGTGATTACACCACGTTTCAGCTGCGTGGCGCTCAAAAATGCTATGAACAATTCGACTTGATTGTTGCCTCCAGATTCGCACTCGAATGATCATTATTAAGTAGCGGACTAATGGAGCTACTTATTGGTTTTACAATGTCCGTCTGTCCGTCCGTCCGTCTTTCCCCTTCATAATTTCTGGAGTTTTTGAGGTACAAAGTTTGAAATTCGAACTATAGCTTAATATGGGCATGTCAACCTTCACTATTTAGTATGGTTTTCATTGGTCCACTAAGGTCGGTATTACGGGGGTGGGAAATAGAGGGCACCAGGTGATTTATGTGGTATTTAGGTATGTAAGGGAGTGAAATTTGATATGCGGATTCCTCTGGGCAAAGTCTACGTTACTAAGACGTTTGGGCCAAATTGTCCCAGTAGGATCGGAGTTGTGTAGTAGCAGTCACTTGGTCTTTAAGTACTACGGCAACATGGTATCATTCGATCGAAAATGATGAGAAAGGAAAGAAGATAGAGTTATTTTTTATTTTATAAATATTACGTTCAAGATAATCAATTTTTTGATTAAAAAATTAGGGGGGTAAAAAAGTGCAGATGAAAGGGTGAAAATAGATAAACTCAGGGCTTAATCTTCGGGAGGATTAATTTCTTCTTGTTAATTCATATGCGAAAGAGGCTAATCGCTGATCACACAGTATCCCGTTCATCACGATAAATATCTTTAATGTGACTCCACTACAAGCGTTGGCCACGTTTCTGTGTGAAATTGAAGCATCCAATACTCGCTTTATCGCACTTATGTCTCTGTTGATAATTTTACCTAATAAAGAATCTCAAAATTATCGAAACAGAAAACGTTTATTAATGTAAATTCTTGTTTTATTTTATATAGGATGGATATAAGTTGTGGGTGATCTATCCCATGCAGAAGCGTGGAGGCCCCTGACTAGAAACGTTTATGAGGGCAACTCTCTTCGGTTTAAACTGGCGTGAGCCCTCTTTCTTCAGGCTAAACTGACGTGGGTCCTGGGCATTTGCCAGTCTAGCCACCCTATAGTTACGCCCCAGATCCCATGGTGCACTTTTCATCATCCCAAATATGCAAATTAAGACACATTCAAATCCTATCTTAAAAACCGTAACAGATACACGAAAATTTCCAATTGAAGACTTGTTCAGCATAGAATTCCGAACAAAACAAATTGTTTTTTCCAAAATCCGATGAACGGATCACCAACAATTACATGTTGAATTTATCACTTACTTAGCTATGCACTTCACCGAGGAGTGACACCAACCATGCTCGCCAATGTAATGGCATCAGTTAAGTTCCGTGCCCAATTGTGTTATGGGGTCAATGGTCGTCATATTGAGCACATTTATGGTTAACTTTGGAGTAAAATTATTTATGCACTGTGGCTGTTTGTAAATTACAAAAAATTGTGATTGTTGGTGATCCGTTCATCAGATTTTGGAAAGTTTTTTTTCTTTTGTTCGGAATTCCACGCTGAACAAGTCTTCAAATGGAATTTTTCGTGTATCTGTTACGGTTTTTAAGTTAAGATTTGAATGTGTCCTAATTTGCATATTTGGAATGATGAAAACTGCACCAAGGGATAGATCACCCACAACTTCCTATTAATTGGATTCATCAAAATTGACAAATCTGCTTCGCTTATAAAAATAAGGGGGGGGGGACTCATTTATGTATCCACCCTGTATAATGAATTTTAATTCTCTTAGTACCGAGGAAATGTTGTTTTGACAAAACATGGGTATAAGTATAACATAAAATTCTGTTCTAGTAAAATTCTTCGTAGGCTACCGTTACTGGTTACATTTTTTAAAACTTAAACTAATTACCATTTAAAATTCTTTCTGTATAGCTTCTACGATTACAGAAGAAACAACAGAAGAAATCACAGAATTTAAAGATACCAATAAGAATAAAGGTAAATTCAGCTTTTTATTCATGTTTTTAAATTCATAAAGACTCTTAAAATGTGAAAATGCAAACGGTATTCATATAAATATAAATCACTGTAAATGATCCTTCTCTTTTTCAAATTAAACAGACATGAAGAATTAAATATAAAACTGTTATCAAATAAATCAAACTTTCATTATTCATTTTTTTTCACAGATTATATAAGCACGACAGAAACTTCTAAACCGGAGAGCAACCATACGGATAAAAGTAATTTAACGCCTTTTATTAAAGTTTTATTTTAATAAAGGCAAGGTACCCTGTTTATAAAAATTTTGCCTAACTCGCGCTATAAGCGTCACTCCTTCCATTAAACGTTTTATCCTATTGCCGAATCGTGGACATTTTCTTTTGTATACCTATTTTCCCTTGACAGTACTAGAGTTACATCAACATTTATTCATTATCGCATAAAATATTATAAAATATAAATCTTGATAAACGGAGCTGTATTTGAAATTTTAATTTCAAATTTAACTGACGAATCTTCTTTAGAGATTAAAAGCTGCAAATTATTAATATAAAAATGAATTGTGGATTGGAAAACCTGTCAAGAAAGGAGAAAAAACCTACAAAGACAAACGAGATAAGCCTAAAATACATATCCTTTGAGGTTTTCACAAGACAAAAAGTTAATGTGTTCTTTTACAAAGTATCTTGTACTGTATTTTGGTTGTTTTAATTTAGTTGTCGTTTTCCATCAAAATTCTAAATGCCGATAAATATACATTTTTTTCTGTATTTTTACTATATTTTATAGAGCTCACGTATGTCGTCTTCGTCATGTTCATCGTAATGGCCGTCGTCATCATTATCGTCTTTGTAGTAATCCTTGCAAATAAGTGAGTTCAAAAATACCCATCAATTTAGTAATTAGAATTGAAAGGTAGCCACACGTCCTTTTTTCTTTTCTTCCACTGTCAGTCTCGTACAATTTTTGCTTCTTCCTCTACTTAATTCTGCCACACTTTCCTCGCCATACTTCTTACCGTATTTTAATTCCTTAAAAGATGCTGTGAACTTTATGACCTTTTCATTTCTTGATCTTAAATCTAATTACCTAATACACTAAAACAAAACTTAACAGACCCATCTATAAGTCTGAAAAATACTGGCATTTAACTATAGGTTACACTTTGTTCTATTTAAATACAAATAAATAACTAGACATGTGGATTAAATTTATTCAAACGAGAGACGTTCAAAATTTTTCTCAAACTGTTAGACAATGCTCTATATTAGTTGGTTAAATTTTCCTATTTTAGATACAAAAAAATCATCAACAGGCGACTCCAGGTAATTGCCAAGCCCCATCTAATGACAGATATCACTGCTGAAACATCGTCGGCTACTTATACGCTGTCGGATCGGAATAACGACTGGGAAAGTGATAACTATGAGGACATCAATGAATTGTACGAGACCATATAGACGGATACGAGCACAATGGGTCTACACTTCTGAGCATTATGACGACGAAAAGGACTGAAAACGGAAAGGGGATTAAAGATTCATATTGGAACCAACAACTATTTAATTTTTTATACATCTTTATTCAATTATAAAGAACACATAGGCTAGGCCCAAAGACAGGGATTTAAGAGAGCATGAAATTGTAAAATTTATTAAAATCTGCCGATTCATTTTATTTATCTCTACAACATATTCTTTGAAGAAGCCCTACTTATAAGGCTCTAAATCTTCTAAAGTAATCAATCCACTACAACAGTGTCAGCGGAGACGTCGAGTAAGAAGATGATAAAATGGACTTAATCCAGTCTGGGGGGGGGGGGGGGTACACGAAAAATGCAAGCTTGTTATTGGCATAATAATTGTGTTACGTTTAAAACCAATTTTTAATAGGAGGAATCCCAAAAGGATTCAGACTATTTAAAAATTTCACTGGATACAACTGCTGGTTATACAGGGTGATTCTGAAAAAGTGTATATAACTGTAAGCAATGGCAGAGATGACCAGAATGAACATTTTCTTTTAATCTAATGTGGGTCCGAATTTGAACGCTAACTGAGATACGAACAGAAATAGAAATGCCGCCGCAAAGATCAACAAGTTAATAATTCCGGTTCTGCAAGGCCTAGAATAATGAATTTTGGAGAAATAATAGGTACCTAAAACTCTGTATACCGTTCAAGTTTGATAGAATTCCAACGAGTAGTTTCCAAGCAAATTTTAACGGTATACAAAATTTTATGTACCCTATTATTCCTTCAAAATTCATTATTCTAGACGTTGCAGAACCTGAGTTATTAACTTGTTGATCTTGGTGGCGGCATTTATATTTCTGTTCATATGTCAGTTAGCGTTCAAATTCGGACCCACATTATATTAAAAGAAAATGTTCATTCTGGACACCTCTGTCATTGCTTACAGTTATACACACTTTTTCAGAATCACCCTGTATATTAATGACTCGCAAGTATAATCTATCTTATATTCAAATTCAAATAATTATTCAAGAATATTATCATTAATTTTAGTAGAATCTTCACTTATTTGGAACAAAAACGACATTTATATTCATCACTTATAACTTTCTAACATCCATAGTACTATTAATTGCCCATTATACAAGATCAGTTGTTTCGACTGATTCTGGTATAAAGCTGATATAATTTCCGAATGAACTGAAACTGCACATTGGAAGAGTTCATATCATTTCGAACAAGTTTAGTATTTTCAGTTTTTGGAATTTTAGACCAGCACTTGATTTTACGTTACACATGTAATAATAAATGAAAAGAAAAAAATATCAGCGCGTTTTATATGTATATTTATTTATATATGAGGAGATTCATTAGGAATGAAATAAAGTAAAATTTTTCTTTAATTAGGAATCTTTTTATTATCTTTCCTTCAATCTCATACATTTAAACCAACTGGCTACACTGAAGACCGCCTAGATTAAATCCATTCCCGACCTCGATGAATAATACAGGTACTGTTTGCTAACTTGTATTATTCATCGGCATCGGCTTTGGATCTAATCTAGACGGTTTTCAATTTAACTAGTTGGTTTAAATTTTTCCAGCCCAACCTTCCTTCAAAAGGAACCCATAAGTAGCTCATGCACTTTTCCAAGCCAATTCCAGAAATAGGCCAGGAATGTGATTAATTGGTGATATAGCCGTAAATGCATCCGGAAAGTAAGAGCTGATGTATGTCTGTATAGTCTAAGTGGTATTTGATTGGCTAAAAAAATAATAAGTAGGAAAACGATCGTTTGGGTTATCACAGAGAGACCCCTTCCTCTCCAGACCTTAACTTTCATCTTCTCCAGCATCCCTTCCTCCTTTACTTTTGTCATTTCCGCCAAGGCGTTGTTCTACAGGTGTCAGCGGACCAAGAGTTTGCTAGAAAACATTCCTCATACCATTACAGAGGCTCCACCATTCTGAACAGTTGAAACCAGACAGGTGGGGTTTCATCGCTTCGTGCTGTTGTCTTCAAATTCTGCGTCGGCCATCTACATACTGCAATAGGAAACGGGATTCATCCGACCAGCAGACCTTCTTCCAGTTGTCGACGGTCCAGTGTTGGTAATCATGGGCACATTGGAGACATTTTTTGTGGTTTTGGATGGAGATCAAAGGTATCTAGACTGGCCATCGGCTGTTGTTGCCCATCCTTGCCAATGTATGGCGGGTAGTGCGTTCAGAGATGTTATTCTGTTATCTAGTTGACGAGTCGTGATGTTTCTTTCGCACGAAAAAGCATTCCCACAGGCTTGTCTCTGGCTGGTTGTTTTTTGGTTGTTTAACCAGTCTTGATAAATCCTTGGGATGGTTGTTCGGGAAAAGCCTAGAAGACATGTGGTTTCGGAAATACTCAGTCCACCTCGCCAGGCATCAACTATCATCCCGCGCTCGAAGTCGCTCAGATCCTCGGTTTTTTCCATGGTGGCGGTCAAACCCCTTGCAGTTGACAGGTGTTTTCTCGCTTTATATTGGTATCGACTGTCACGTGACCAATTGATACGTAGCAAATGCTATGTCAACGGATTCGAATAGTCATGGGTATTCCTAATAAACTGACCACTGAGTGTATTACATTCTTTCTTTGCAAATAACCTTTGCTCCACTTCTTATGCTGATCTAATGTATACAATGTGTTTCAAAAATACTTTCACAAACTTTGGGAACAGATTCCTTACACCAAAACAAGAAAAAAAGTTCATATGAACATGGATCCAAATTTGAACGCTAACTGAGATATAAACGGAAATAAAAATGCCACCACCAAGATCAACAAGTTAATAACTCAGGTTCTGTACGGTCTAGGATAATGAATTTTGGTGGAATAATAGGGTACATAAAATTGTGTATACCGTTAAACTTTGATCGTATTCCAACAAGTAGTTTCCGAGTTACGCATTCAAAATCGTAACAGTGCTCACATGCGAGTACTAACCAGCACGTGTTACGATGTTGAGTGCATTACTCGGAAACTACTCGTTGGAATTCGATCAAATTTTAACGGTATACAAAGTTTTATATACCCTATTATGCCCTCAAATTATATCATCCTAGATGTAATAGAAAACTTTACTTATTAACATGTTGATCTTGGTGGCGGCATTTTTGTTTCTGTTCCTATCTCAGTTAGCGTTCAAATTCGGACCCATGTTCATATAAACCTTTTTTGCTTAGAATCACCAATACTGCCTCCCCTAAAAGTTTGTAAAAGTATTTTTGAACCACTCTGTATACATCGACAATAACTTAATTTTTAACTAGAACATTTTCAGTACGCCATAAATGATTAGAAACCATCAACTCATCTGTCGTCGCTAAATCTACAAAGCTCCCAATTAAAAACCAATTAAGCTTAAATGTCGTCTTCTCTTCAACAGAAGATTCAATTTATAAGAGCATGGAAATCTAACATTTTTATAGCATAAACGAACCCCAATTTTATTGTAATCACCTTACAATACTTACGAATAAGAATTTTCTTGTTCCACTAACTTAATCCTAGGTAACTCGTAAAAATTACGATGCAAGTTTGAATATTTGACATTATCTTAGCTAAACTTTCTTCCCCCTCATGTTTTTGTGTCATCTCCGCATTCGATGGTTTAAATTCATGTGAGGCATTTGGTGCTTTCTCGCCGTTTAGTTTTTACAACGCTTATATAACTTTCACCGTATGGGTCATTTTTGGTGAAATCTTGTGCAAAATAATAACTGCCTGTATCGCAAACAAAATATATACACACATAGACACAAACAACATTCTCACTGAGCAATAAAAGGGATGCCGTAGAAACCACATGGGTTGGAAGGAGCAACTCTTGATAGACAGTGTGGTCCTACGGCAAACTCACAATAAACATCGACACCTCCATGCACCCTACATTGATTACAAAAAGGCCTTTGATAGTGTCCCACACTCATGGCTGTTATATACACTACGATTATATAAAATAAACCCTACACTTATCACATTTTTAGAAAGTACAATGCTGCATTGGAGAACTACACTACACCTCACACTCAACAGTGAAACCATCACGACTGACAAAATACAGATAAACCGGGGCATCTTCCAGGGTGACTCACTGAGCCCACTCTGGTTTTGTCTTGCACTAAATGCACTTTCCAACAGACTGAACAGCACAACTTACGGCTACACAATTAAACATAATAAAAGCTGCCACTACACTACATGGACGACATGGAAATCTACGCCTCCACACAAACACAATTGCACCAATTACTTGACATTACACAAACCTTTTCAAAAGACATACACATGCAATTTGGGTTGGACAAATGCAAAACCATTCACATTGAAAATGTAGTACTCAGGGAAGGGGGCTTCACATTAGATGAACCAGATCACATTGCTGCCATGGAAAATTACGACTTTTACAAATATCTAGGATTTAAGCAAGCCAAGCTTCTGGAGCACAAACACATAAAGAATACACTCACTAAACAATATCTTCATAGGCTAGAGACAATACTTAAAACGCACTTAAATTCCAGAAATTTAATCAAGGCCATTAATGCTTATGCCACGCCAATACTCTCCTACTCCTTTGGAGTCATACAGTGGACACACACAGATCTTGAGGGACTTGAAAGGAAACAACGTAAACTGCTTACAAAGCACAGAAAGCACCATCCACACGCAGCTATTGAAAGACTCACCCTGCCTCGCTCAGAGGGAGGCAGAGGTCTTATTGACATAACAGATCTACACCAGAAACAGACTCAGTCACTCAGAGAATTCTTTCACTCTAAACAACACACATCACCATTACACAAAGCAGTCTGCATGGCTGATACAAAATACACACCTCTGAATCTGAACAGCATGCAGAACACCCATAACATTCCTACAACATGCACTAAACTTCAATCATGGCTCGGAAAGCAACTCCACGGTAGACATCCTTCTGACCTCAACCAGCCACACGTCGACAAAAAAGCGTCGAACTTTTGGTTGAGTGAAGGGAGTCTCTTTGGGGAAACTGAAGGAACCATGATTGCCATACAAGACCAGGTTATTAACACTAAAAGCTACAGAAAACATATTATCAAAGAATCGACTGACGGGTCTTGCAGGAAATGCCATATCGCAGAGGAAACCATCCAACACGTCATATCCAGTTGCAAAATACTCACGCAGACAGATTATTTGCACAGACATAACCAGGTAGCCAACATCATACATCAACATCTAGCTAAGATACACAAGCTAAGGGACATTCACACTCCTTACTATAAATATATCCCCGACACTGTCTTAGAGAACACCACACATAAACTATATTTTGACAGAGCTATAATCACTGACAAAACTATCCCTCATAACAGACCAGACATTACACTAGTAGATAAGCAAAACAAAGTGACTTACATAATTGATATCTCCATCCCCAATACACACAATTTACAAAAGACATACACTGACAAAATCACTAAATATACGGATCTTGCACACGAAATAAAACGCCTTTGGGGAGTTAACAGAGTACACATTGTTCCTATCATTCTTTCCGCCACTGGGGTTATTCCACACTCACTACACAAAAGCCTGTCAACACTAAATTTAAACCCACACTTATACAAAACCTTACAGAAAGCCACAATTCTAAACACATGTCACATAGTAAGGAAATTCCTGCACTCAAACATCAATACTCCCACGAGTGGATAACTTTCCCTCCCTCGCATTTGAGTCCCTTGGGCTTTGGCCCTCTTTTGGGTCCGCCTCTGGGATTGGCTTCCGGACTTGATCCGAGTTTGGTTTCCCCAAACAATGACAATAATAATAATAATGTGACAACAACAGGGGAGGGGAAACCACCAGATAAACCGGAAGTCCAAACCCGATGTTGTCCCCCAACAGGCGAAAAGCCCAAAACGGGGTTACTGAATATACATTTAAAAGAAAAAAAAATAAATGCAAGTAAAATAATAAAATTATTAATATAATAAAACAGTAGCAATACAACAGCAATAATATTAAAATTAATTATGAAGATATGATAAATTAGTAATATTAATAATGCTAACTAAAAACTAGAAAGCAGAAAGGATAACTTCCTTTTGTCCAGAAGAGAATTCGTCGAATTTAACTTTTAATTTGTAAAACGGATCAATATTTAATAAATTAGTTCTCCATTTTCTTAAAGATAACAACGCCTTACTTTGCCTCTTGGACCTAGACTGGCGAACGACAAGATTGAAACGTAAAGCAGGCACACAAATGCTGCCTGAAATAATTCTGGAGAAGGTTTTGTACATAAAAATATGATAATTAACAGATAAGTCGAAAATGGAGGAATTAATATCCAACAATTTATTATGTGGAAATTTGAATTTTAAAAACTTATAAAAATTGTTTACTTTTTTTGCAACAAGATAAAATTTTGCGTATTGCCTGAATACCAAATCCAGATGCCATACATAATTTTCGATAAAATCAAAGATTTTAGTTAATGGTTACCAGTTTAGTAGCACGTGCCCTAATGGTGGCCTATGGCATGATATGGTACCATTGGAAGTTTCAATTCTAACACATGGCATGTAATATATCAAACGACTCGTAACAACATGTAATGAGTGAATATCACGAGAAAATAATGATAATGGTTATTGGTTTACT
>JAHWFO010104161.1:18414-49741 GCA_023313115.1 Rhysida immarginata | reverse complement strand
TGGAACTTTCAATGCTAAGATATGGCATGTATTATATCAAACGACTCGTAATAACATGTAATGAGAGAATATCATGAGAAAATAATGATAATTATGTTTGGTTTAGTAGCAAGTGCCGTAATGGTGCCCTATGAAACCATATGGTACCATTGGAACTTTCAATGCTAAGATATGGCATGTAATATATCAAACGACTCGTAACAAGGTGCTATAAGGAAATACCACGAGAAAATAATGATAATGGTTATTGGTTTACTAGCACGTGCCCTAATAGTGCCCTATGGTACCATATGGTAACCTTGGAACTTTCAATGCTAAGATATGGCATGTAATATATCAAACAAGTCGTTACAATGTGCCATGAGTGAATATAACGAGTAAATAATGATAGTGGCAATTGGTTTTGTAGCACGTGCCCTAATGGTACAATACAGAATTTGTAGAACTTTTAATGCTAAGATATGGCGTGTAATATATCAACCAACTCCTTATGCGTTATTAGATCTTTTGTTATCCATAGCTTATTTGAATCAAGAGTATAGTACTCTTAGGCTTAATGGTATCTAAAACTCATTACTAATTAATTTAATAGTAGTTAATCGTTTGCTTCAATAAGACTTTAGTAATTTAATATGAAAATCTAATAGATGCTTACACATAACGCTTCAGCAATTGAGGCTCACTTCGTTTAACATTATGTGAGAATTCTTACAAATTAAAGAACTTTTATTTTTTTAAGTGTATGAGGAATAACTTCACTCTCCATTTACCTTTCATTTTTCAAGTTTAATTCTTTTAAATTCTCTCTATACGTTAGGCTATTTAAATAGTAATTTACAATTTAGTTTTCATATTTATTTATTTACTCTCAAGTGTTTTAAAATGTTGGTTAATTCTATATATCCATGTACGATGCTATAACAAGAAAATGTGCTCCCTTTATCTGCTTTGGCGGTAAAATCATTCTTGTTTTAACTTGTATTTTTGGATTTGCCTTTCAACACAGGCTAATGTTTTGTGGCTGTTATCATCCTCGGGATCATTTATATTTCTGTTTAGTCATTAAATAGACTGAATCTATTATTTTATTCGTCTTCCACAATAGTAAAGAATGCTGAATTTTTATTAATTATATCCCAAAAGATTCGCAACCAATTTAAAAATAACCCAAAATACCGCAACCCGCCACTAGACAAAATTTCCCGCAACTACTTTTCAAAACTATCCCAACTGGTCGGGAAAACCGCCCATCTGGCAATTCTGATGTTGATTTAAACCGGTGGAAGGATGGATCTTAATACTGTTCCTATTAACTAAACAGGTGGTGCCCTTACAATATAACAGAGGGACATAAGGAGTTCCAACTAGTTTCGCCATTTATTCCCGGCTTTGTCAAGGATATACAGCAAGACAATCGACAATTGAACAGTGAAGTGTACATTTTTTCGGATGGGACGAAAGCAGCGTTTTCACAAAGCTCATCGTACCAGAATAAATTCCAAACGAAATACACTGAGGTAGTCAAGAAGCCTAACCAACCCAAGCGGTCTTCCATATACAGCAAGACAATCAATCGACAATCGAACAGTGTAGTGAAAAGAAAGACGCGAGTGGTCCAGGAGCCAAGCTCACTTTGCACGCTCGCCCAAAGAGTAAACCAGAGGAGGTACACTGAACTGGGAAAGAAGCCGGATGAACCTCTTTAGTCCTCCAGAGAATAAGTCCCAAGGAGGGACGAGAGTCATATTGGAGATTGACGAATAGAGTCCCCAAAAATCAGCAGGATCTAAAAGATCCAGTAGTTGGGGAAGACGGCCTTGTTAACCTCATCAAAGCAGACATCCAGGATATGGCGGGGTCTTCGGAACCTGAGAAGACCCTTAACAACGAGTGGATGGTCCAGAATACCAGAAACCAGAGTGTTTTCGTGATTCTCCATCTTGGGTAGCATGTTCTTCATAAGTGTCTGGACAAAAGTGCCTATGTGGTTCATCCCCAAATCGTCATAGGTAGAGTGGTTGTTGGCAACTCTTCTGTCAAGTTGGGCAATGGATCGGAAAGCAACATTTAGGAAGGTCTGGAGATCCTTCCACCTAGATTTGCAAATAGAAGCCCAAGCAGGCATTCGATGGAATAAAATAGTACGAATCACAACCTTGTATATCAAGAATTTGTTATCCACACCAAGAGCGCTGTTTCGCCCTAGAAGTGCAATCAGACTGAACCTCGCTTTCTTCGCTTTGTTGAGCGCGTATTGGACTTGGTCGTTCCAGTTTAGTTTGGAGTCGATCATGATACCAAGGTATTTATAGCTTTTTACCCACTCAAGTTTCTTGCCAAATAAGAAGAGGGGCTTTGGAGGGTTTTTGCATTTGCGAGTGATAAACATGACTTTGCACTTTTTGACATTCAGCTTTAATCGCCACTTAATGAACCAGCTCTCGCGCTGATGTAAAGCTTTTTGGAGTCGAGTGATGATATATCCACTTTCTGGGTCGCTGAATTCTCCAGAGTTTCTACAGATCTTCATTAATGGTTTAAATCGACTAAACAGGTGGTGGCCTTACAGTATAAAAGAGGGACATCAAGAGTTCCAACTAGTTTCGCCATTTATTCCCGGCTTTGTCAAGGATATACAGCAAGACAATCGACAATCGAATAGTGAAGTGTACATTTGTTAGGATGGGATGAAAGCAGCGCTTTCACAAAGCTCATCCAACCAGAATAAACTCCAAATGAAATACACTGAGGTAGTCAAGAAGCCTAACTAACCCAAGCGGTCTTCCATATTATACAAAAAAGAAAATAAGATTGACGATTGTCAGAAACAAAAAACAAACGAGAAAGAAGATTATCACATTTTCCAGTAGTCCGGGAAAGAGACGTTGCTAATATCTTCAAAATTGACGTCAAGAATGTGCTTCGGTTTACGATACTTCGTATGCCAGTTCATATTCAATGAGTTCTTCAGTATTCCATTCACAAGTTTATTGCCGTGAGTCTTCACCTTTTGTATCATAATCAAAAGGAGATCCTGTATAAACTTTCCGAAATGGGCCATGTTTAAATCCACGTGGATGGATTGGTTTTTCACCGTGCTTCTGTCCAGCTGAGCAATGGTCGTCAGGGTATCATTCTGGAATGACTGTAGTTCACTCCATCTGGTTTTACAGATAGTCGCCCACGCAGGCATGCCATAGAGGAGTATGGTCCGGATAATGGATTTGTACAGAAGTTGCTTGTTGTCAATGCTGAGGGCGCTGTTGCGACCCATGAGAGCTATGATACAGTACTTAGCCCTCTTCGCTTTGTTCAGAGCATAGGACATATGCCGGTTCCATGAGAGTCTTGAGCCAATGATAACTCCCAGATACTTGTAGTTGTCCACCCAGTCCAGTTTCTTATTGAACAGAACAAGAGAATCTGGGAGACGCTTGAGCTTCCTATTGAGGTTCCAAGCCTTGCACTTTCCGACGTTAAGGTTCAACTTCCAGCAGTTAAACCAGTCTTCGAACGGCTTCAAGGCGCACTGCAGCCGAGTGATAACGTGAGCCTGCTGGTGTGCCCATGTCATAATGGCAGTATCATCCGCATAAAAATGCAGATTACAATTATCGGGTTTCGGGAAATCATGTACAAAGTAATTAAATAGCACAGGCCCGAGGACAGACCCTGAGGGACACCGGCCTTTACAACACGGGGCGTGGAAAGATTTTCTCCAACTTTGGCTTGATAGGATCTTCTGTCAAGAAAGGATTTCACCAACAAACTCAAATCTTTAGGGAACCCGTCTCTGATCATTTTGTAGACAACGCCCTCATGCCACACCTGGTCAAAAGCTTTACTGACATCGAGAAATACCACCCCACAGTACCTGGAGAGGTTCAGGGGGGGGGGGGGGGCTCAGGTCTTCAGCGTGCCTCCATGCCTGCATCGGACAAGAGTGGTTGTTCGGGAAAAGCCTAGAAGACATGCGGTTTCGGAAATACTTAGTCCACCTCGCCAGGCACCAACTATCATCCCGCGTCATTTTGAGATACCGGTCAGTTGTACTGTCCTGGAAATCGTAGCTCCAGCTAGAGGGGCTCCCACAATAACTCCTTTTTGAAACTCAGGCAGATCTGCTGTTTTCCCCATTTTGCTCAACTTGGGCAGCTGCAGCTTGTTCCTACCCTGTACCTGCAGCTTGGAATGAGCATGTACCTCACATGATTGCATTCATTTGCATATCACAATCGTTTCTGATCTGTGACCCCGCTTTACATATCAGTACAGTAATTCATCACGGATTTCTAATTCATTGGCCAGTGTGTGTAAGATGATCATGTGACTTTTTAGTGTCGGGGTCTAATCACCGAGAGAAGGCCTCTGCGATGATAAGTAATACAATGTTACATCAACACATTAGGGCAAATTTATGGCTTATTATTGGTAGAAATACTAATAGCAATGCCCTCTTTATGATGATGTAACAATGTATTACGTTTCATCGCAGAGGCCTTCTCTTTCGGTGATTATGGTCGGGGCCTGTCTTTTTCATTGGATACATGTTGGTTATCACACGAAACAATTTGAATGTGCGAACTTTGCAACAATATAAATTGAATTTGAAACTAGTTACCGCGCAAACTGCGCCAATGCCTCCTAAAGATAAGGCCTAAGCGCGAAAACGTCATACATTGTTACATCATCATCCGAAGATACGTTTAATCGCATTTCTACCAATAATAAGCCCTGAAATGCGATTAAACGTATATTCGGAAGATGATGTAGCCATGTTTGACATTTTCGCGCTCAGGCCTTATCTTTAGGAGGCGTTGATTGCACGCGGATAAAATCTTGTTTATAAATATAAAACAAGTGAAGAAAAAAATTTTTCAAAAAACAACGCTAATTAGGTACGCATAGCGCATCACTTGGGCAAACAAACAAACATAAGCCAATTCTATTTCATATTATCCCCCCCCCCCTTTGGATTTACGTATGCGTACAAAATTTCAGCAAGATCGGACTAGTGGAAGGGGTTGAAATATTGATCACAAGACTTCATCCACCAAATATGACCCAAATGGCGAAAGTTCTATAAGCGTTGTCGTTGTGATAATAATAATAATAATAATAATAATAATAATAATAATAATAATAATAATAATAATAACATTGACTGATTCATCATAGCCAAACCGAAACCGATGAAGCTAACAGTATGAAATTTGGTCGGTAGTTCTATTTTATCATGTGGAGACTCACTAAAAAAGGATATAACGAAATTCATCCCTTAAGTAGGTAAAATGGGAGATGTTTGTACGAAAATCCTTTGAAACCCGAAAATACTTTGTAAGCGGCTTTTAAAAAATAACAGCGCTTTCTACTGGTTTTTTGGTGTACTAAGCCGTGATGATTGGTAAACATCCGAAAACTTCTGTGAGCGCCTTTTAAAAATCGACTGATGAAGCGCTATCTTTGGCTTTTCTACGAACGGTACTAAGCTGAGCATACTCCAAAAAATTTAAATTAAGATTTCTTTTTCATGTGCCGATTTTGATGATATATAAAGTTTATATGTTGTCCCAAGCAACGCTCAAGTTACCAGTGAAAACCCCATGAATATTCGTCAAGTAATTTTGGAGATTAGCATGTTCAAACAGGCAAACAGACAGACAAAGTTTTTAAAACTGGTCTTATTGTATTCTGTTACACTCCCTACATCACCCGCAATCAGATTTAGGCAAATGTTTTCAATCAACAGACACGACGGTTCTGCAGTTTTATTACACTGTATAGATAGATAAGATAGATTTTTTCTGGTGTCACAAAGAGAAGCTGACAAGCACTAAATTCTTTAGGGGCCTCAAAATCAAAATGTGTAGGGCCCTATTCGGTAAAAGGGTGGTTCAAAGAATTAAAAAACGTATCTAAACAACTTTTTGAATATTTGTGTGGATGGTCGTCGATTTAAAATAGATAATAACGTGAAGAGAACGGTGCTCGAATGATGACGAGGACTAGACTAAACCTTTTATTATGATGAAATCCAAGCACTTAAAAGGCAGGCGGTGCAAATGCGTTGAGATGGTAGAGACTACACTGAGAAATAACATTATCAGTTTTGTGGAGCTTCGTTTCATTTTCTAAAAATCTCAGTTCCTGACTTTAGTCCCCCCCCCCCCAGCCGCCGTAATAAATGCAAAAAGTAAAGGTCCTATAATTAAGCCTTGAATAACATTCCTCGTAGAAAAAATTATCTTTCATGGCCAGTGCCAATGCCAATAGAGATTAACATTTGGTTTGATAATTTGTATTAAATTTAATAACGGATGTGTCACTTCTAGAGTAAATAAAAAAAAAACAAATTAAAATAGACTCCAACTATTTCCTAAGAAAAAATTATTGAAAAATGCTTAAAATTCTTTCCGACGATAAGCATAATAGAGTTTGGGTCTGACGGTGGGGTGGGGGATCCAAATATCTCTGGAAAATAAAAAAATTTTCCACGAATTTTCCATGGTTTAAATATCGGATCAACAATATTTTCTAAGGAAATCTGATTGTACAGTTTTCTGATCTTGTTATATAATTATTTTTCATGCAGATGCTGAGAAAAGTTTAAATTTGATATTGAGTAAAATTTAATTATCTTTCTTTTCCAATATTCAGCTGACATTTAGTATCATTTGAATAAATCGCCTTGAACGTGTTATCTCATCAAGGAGTCGTGCGTATAAGATTTCTATAGAAAAAACGAAACGAAAAGGGGAAATAAGTCCTGTCTTGTAGATAAACGAAAAGGGGAAATACGTCGTATCTTGTATTAAATCAACTTGAATAATTCAAAAGAAGTAATACTGTAGAAAATTCTTACGATAAACCTATGTCCTAAAGTTAAAAATTACTTTTACAGAAAACGCATCAACTCTATACGCCAAATGTAAGTAATCTGTTTGTAGCCACATACATTTCTTCCATCAGAGATCAATCATTCAAGTACCGTTTACAATTTATATATAGCAGGGATTTAGCTACTCTGATCGTACAGTAAAAATTACTATTTCTGCAACCATTGTCAGATCGCAAGTTAAATATGCATTAAATCGTGTAGGTTGTAAGATTTAAAATAAACCACTGGTATGCCAAAGTTGCAATGGTACCTGATCAGCGCTCTTGTCGTAATAAAAAATGTCATTCTGCTCTGAAAATTAAGCAATTTTTGATTAATTATTATAACGCATATGCTCATTCTCATGGAGTAAAAATAAATAAATGTATGTCTTGTAAGAACAGATCATGCCATCATGAGATGCTCGTCTGATTTTGAATACAATGAAATTTCGTCTCATTAATAAAAATGTCTAATTCTACATGAATAAAACTTGTATTGTAGAATGGACATTTATGAATAATTAATAAAAAATGTCTAAAAGTAAAAATACAGCCATGGCCAAAAATATTGCGCATCAATTGTTTAAGGGAGTATCAATGTCGGTTTTTTAGGCATATTGTATTAAAATCAATGATAATAACATGTACCAAGGCTGTGAGGTTTCCCCTTTGCAGTGTTTTATTATCTCCAGTGACAAAGTTGATGATTAGACAACACCTTTACACATTTGTTATCTTTCTTTATGGTTCTATACATTTAGAAACATAAATGGGATGCTGTCTAGAAAATAACATCAACTAAACAAAGTTGGGAGTACCGCAAAATCAATTTCAACATCAAAATCCAGCAATTGCAGATCATTTATATATTTCCAACTCAGAAAGAGTATATGTCTTGTACATGTAGCTCTTGGAAAAAATAAAGTTATATGTAAAGTTTCACAATCTAAACTAATTTATATGGAGACGGCCAAGATCCCAAATAGAGATCGATGTTTAAAATCCAATTCCATTCGCCGTAATAAATATTTAAGTTTAGAAGTAGTCAAATATTCATTCTCTAATACGTATTTCTTTAATATTCAATTTATATATTTTATAAAATGATATTTACTTTTTGTTTGAGCCGCATCTTATTGTTTGATATTGAGCAAATAGTTTCTTATTTCAAAAATATCAAAAATCATTGCAATAAACAGTGATATTCACTGATAAATGAAACCTTCACCTTGCTTCAAATAATGCAGTAATTTCACCCAAATGGGGATCATGGCAGTTAATGGGTTTATAACAACAAGTAAAAATATTATTGCTTTTAGTATTATTATCATCATTGTTTGGGGAAGCCAAACTCGGATCAAGTCCGGAAGCCAATCCCAGAGGCGGACCCAAAAGAGGGCCAAGCCCAAGGGACTCAAATGCGAGGGAGGGAAAGTTATGCAGTCGTGGGAGTATTGATGTTTGGGTGTAGGAATTTCCTCACTATGTGACAGGTGTTTAGAATTGTGGCTTTCTGTATTATTATTATTATTATTATTATTATTATTATTATTGTTTGGGGAATCCAAACTCGGATCAAGTCCGGAAGCCGATCTCAGAGGCGGACCCAAGAGAGGGCCAAGCCCAAGGGACTCAAATGCAAGGGAGGGAGTTACGCACTCGTGGGAGTATTGATGTTTGGGTGTAGGAATTTCCTTACTATGTGACAGGTGTTTAGAATTGTGGATTTGAATTTTGTTTGTATACTTTTTGGACCTAGTTCATTATTATTAACTTTGAATTTTAAACTTAAATGTTAATTTTTTAATCACAATTAGTAATTTTATTCTCAATCCAGGAACCTAACTTGTCGGCTATCCGGCCATACTGGCCCTGGATAGACAATTGTTTCTGTAATAAATTATTTTTTAAAAAAATAAGTAAAACCTCCTTCTTATCTCGTTTTTTTGATAAAACTGTCTTTGTTAAACTAAGTAATTTATTGATGAAGTATTTACCTGAATCCCAACATGGATTTATGAATAAAAAAATCAACCTTAACAAACCAATTATCACTTATTCAAAATATCAATGAGGCCTTCGCGCATGCGAAACAATTGGATTTAATTTCAACTGATTTATCAAAAGCATTTGATACGGTCGACTTTGATCTAATTTTGTGTAAATTTGAAGCTTTTGGAATTTCAAAAATATAAGTAACTGGATTTACTCATACCTTACCGGAATGCCAATTAAATTAAAATTTAACGGTAGCTTTTCTATACCATTTTGCCGTAGTACAGGAGTCCCTCAAGGCACATCTTTAGGCCCTCTTCTTTTCAACTTTTTCCTTATAGATATTGAGAATATAGTATCTGACAATACAGGTATATTAACGTTTGCTGACGACATTAAAATTTTTAAGATTATATCTACTGAAAATGATACTACTCTATTACAAATGGACTCCATTACAGATAAGCTCATCCATTGGATTACAATGAACAAATTTAAAATAAATACCACTAAGTCGACATCGATTTCATTTTCACATAAGGTCGTAACAGTTAATTGTAAATATAAGATCTATAATGATCATTTGCAGAAGTTAGATTATGTCTCCGATTTAGGAATCACTAAATGAATTTTAATGAATACCAAAATGAATTTTAATAATCAAATCAAAAGCGTAGAAGCGAAGGTACGAAGATCAGTCGGTAGAGTCATACGTTAACTGTCAAAATTTTTTTAATATTAATACTTTTGGAAAATTATATAATGTATTCATTAGACCCCTTGTTTATATAATAGTGTTATTTGGTTTACGGGTAAAGAGTGACAAATTCAGGCAATACAAGACGCTGTAAATAAATTCATAAGGTTTATAGGTTGGAAATTTAAAATGAATGATCAGACTGTTAAGAAAAAATTGGTAATTAACAAAGTCTATCATGAGCTATTGATACAAGACATAATCATTTTATATAAAATTTACAATAATTATTTTAACTGTCTTAATCTTTTATCGTACCTGAATTTTTTATACCATCTAGAAATGTGAGATTAAAAAAAACATTTTTTGTTCCTCGATTTTCCACCGATTATGTCAAATATTCTTTTTTAACAGGGCACATTTATTTTATAATACTTACCTCAATGACATCGATCTAAATGATTGTAATTTAAAGCATTTTAAGAATTTGATCACTCATTTAATTGTTAATTAATGTTTGGCAAAAAAGTGTGCACGAATGTGTAAATCCACCCATGTGGGTGCATTTCGGTGAAAATCATGAACGTTTGCCAAAAGTGTGCACGAAAGTGTAAATCCACCCGTGTGGGTGCATGTCGGTGCAAATCTTTAAAGCATTTAAAGCATTTTAAGAATTTGATCACTCATTTAATTGTTAATTAATTTTCTTCTTTATATTGACTATGAGACTGTCGTTTTTAAATTTTTAAAAGGAAAAAATTTTTAATTGTATATTCCATTATCATTATGTACAAATTAAAATTTTGGGTTTTAGCCTGTTGAGCAATGTATATATTGATTGATTGAATTAAATTGAATTATTATTATTAAGGCATATGATATGGTTGATCATAATGTGTTGATATATATATTACAAAAATATGGTATCAGAGGAAACTTTTTAGATATTACTAAAAGTTTTTTGAATGATAGAGAATATCGAAGACTAAAATGGAGTGTGGTATCCCTCAGGGCTCAGTTTTAAGTCCTTTCATGTTAACGTCTTTATGAACGATCTACCTAATTGTGTTGAAGAATCCCTAGTCTATTTATATGCAGATGACATAGCTATGTTAACCACTCATAGAAGCGAACAATTGGCTATTAAGATACCACAAAAAAATTTAATGAAAATTGTTAATTGGATACGAGCTAATATGTTAAGCTCTAAATTCAAAAAACTCATTTAATGAGATTTAAGATTCCACACAAAAATTATATAGATTTCTTTAAAGATAATATTTATATTCATGAAACACACATTGATAGAACATCCAAATGTATCTGTCCTAAAATAAACGATGTTATTAATTTTAAATACCTTGGAATGTATTTTGATGCTCAATTAAATTGGCTTCTCATATTTCCTCTCTGAAATTATCGTTATGTAAGATTTTATGTTTAATATACCACGTTAATCCTTATTGTCCTATCTACATTAGAAAAATGATTTATAACTCTTTATTCGAATCAAGAATTCGTTATGGTTTATTAATATATAAATTTGGAATAGACTTTAAAGATATTATTAAGATACAAAATAAAATCATTAACCAAATAACATATGGCATTAAATTACATTAACGTCCAATAGAGTATCAATATAAAGAATTAAAAATCCTAAATATCGAAACATTATTTGAATATATAGTATTTACTCAAAAGTACTTTTCAAAAAACTACCTAAAACACAGGAAGCAAGAATACTCGTTACGAAAAAATGCCTCAAATTTTTAATAATTATTGAAAACGAGAAAGACAATCCTATATGCCAGACCTATTTAATAATATAACTGAATGAATATTAAGTTAACATCCTTTAATTTTATTAAAATCAAGTTTTTTATATATTGGAAGAACGCAAAAAATAATTTGAATGTAATATAAACTCAGATTTGGGTATAAGAACATTCATGAAAAATTTTCCGTATATACCAATATTATTTTCGATAGATGATTAATATTTATGTGTTATTATTATTATTTAATTTTTACTAAATAAAAATTTCCTGTAAGTGAAAAAAAACCCTAATTAAATCCAGTTTTTTTTCTATTGGAAAAAGTTTATAAAACAAATGAATGTAATGTGATTGTTTACTTGGATGTATATAATTTTCATATAAAAGTTTTCTTTCTTTCTATTTCTTTTGGAAATTTGTTGTCGATTATTGTACGTTTACGATATTATTTAGGTCTATAGGCCCTCATTTTTCCATACAAGCCCTGATGGGGCTTCGGAATATTGGGATACTATATTTAATTTTGAATGTTTATATTCGAAAGAATTTTTAATTTATGTCATACTTTAAATAAATAAATAAATAAATAAATTATTATTTTGGATTTGTATTTATGACGTAAGCATATGCCGTTATTATTTTTAACATTGATTACGTCGAGTCGGAATGAAAAATAATCGCAGAGGAAGCTAATACGAAATCGTAGGCTCCATATTTTAAATGAACTGAGCGACCGTATTGGCCCATAAATCCCTTCGATCGATAGTAGCGAAAGTGATCGAAAGTGCACTCTTCACGTGACTCGGTCAGTTCGGTCAGTATTATTAAACAGGCCCCTAATCGAGCGTATCGTACGAAACAGAGAAGACGCCCAATCTTAGAGGACTTGTGAGTTTAGAGAACCCTTTCTGAAACGAATTTAACCGTTTTGGCACACCAAAGAGAGGAGGAGGGTAAAAATATCGGCCGAGTCTTCAGCGGGATTAAGAGATTATTTTACAAAGAGATTATTCGATAAAACAAATTATTAGTTGTAATGACGAGAGCACTAAATATATTCCCTAATAGTGACTAAGGCACTAAATAAAAACTGTATTCCTCTGTAACGGACCCAGACCCCAACCTATGCAGTCGTTTAATCCAAAACACCCACGCCCAAATGAAAATTAGTTCGGGCCTGGCCGCTCCTTCTGTTCGTATTTTTGAACAGGTAGCCGAGATTTTTATGGTTCGACCCGGTCTGGAAAGTGCATCGGGGTCTTAGAGAGACAATTGAAACAGTTTTTTAATTGTTAAAACAACAAACTTTTATTCCTTATAACCAAAATAACATACAATTATTAAAAGGTAAAAATTATTTAAAGTAGATTAATTAGAATAAATAACACTCCTTTAATTAAAGGAAGACAAATAAATTAAAATAAATAATAGAAAACAATGAAAAAAGTCACCCAATTGATAAAGTAAAAGTTGAAGGACGAAACATAAATGAAATACAGGACTTGTGGAGAAACTCAGATGAAATACAGAGAAACACAGAAGAAACGAAGATCTAGGGACACAGGGAGACACACAGTTACAGATGAAGAAGGTCTATGATGGAAGTTTGATGATTCGTAACACGTAGATGACTATAACGTTTTCGGGATTTTTTTCCCATCTTCAGTATTAAAGTTTTTTGAATGAATGTAAGATATAATAATAAAAATAAAACAATGTAATCTAATACAAAGTGTGATATTATGATTATTTTGATTGTTGTGATCAGTATTGTTGAGTGCAAGGGAAGTGATATTATATTTTTAGTAGTAATTTCCATTTATTATTAATTTCTATAGATGGTTTGGCTAAATTTTTTCATTCGAACTAATGCATGCATTGTCTTTTTCCATGCGCCAATTGTCAACACATTTACGCAGGTCAAACAAAAGACAATTAATAACACGAATAAAAGACCATGAAAGAGCACTTAGAAACAAAGATAAAAACAATCACTTAGTAAACCACTGCATTAACCAAAATCATAATCCGGATTGGAGCAAAATCAAAATTATTAGTAAAGAAATAAATTATAAAAAGACTAATAAAAGAAACCATCAACATTAGTTCGAATGAAAAAATTTAGCCAAACCATCTATAGAAATTAATAATAAATGGAAATTACTACGGTACTAAAAATATAATATCACTTCCCTTGCACTCAACAATGCTGATCACAACAATCAAAATAATCATAATATCACACATTGTATTAGATTACATTGTTTTATTTTTATTATTATATCTTACTTTCATTCAAAAAACTTTAATACTGAAGATGGGAAAAAAATCCCGAAAACGTTATAGTCATCTACGTGTTACGAATCATCGAACTTCCATCATAGACCTTCTTCATCTGTAACTGCGTGTCTCCCTGTGTCCCTAGATCTTCGTTTCTTCTGTGTTTCTTCTGTATTTCATCCGAGTTTCTCCACAAGTCCTGTGTTTCATTTATGTTTCGTCTTTCAACTTTTACTTTATCAATTGGGTGACTTTTTTTCATTGTTTTCAATTATTTATTTTAATTTATTTGTCTTCTTTTAATTAAAGGAGTGTTATTTATCCTAATTAATATATATTTATCACAACTCCTACGTTTATAATTATTTAAAGGTAGGTTTAAATGGAATGGACTTTTTAAATCTTTAAATGAACATTTATGATAAACTCTTTACATTTTTAATATAAAAAGATATCTGAAAATAACGTTTATTAAGTTGTTATATTCTAACAAAAAGAGTTAAATTCTTGAATCACCCCGTTCAACATTATTATGTGAAATGAAACTACTTAGAATTCTCTCAGTTACTATTTACAAAAGATAGTTGTTTACTTCAAACACTGCTTGTTAAATATATTTTACTTTAACTTTACGAATTATTACTTCATTTCTCTCATCAAGTTAGAAATCAATCAGAACAGGGTTTTTATAAAATAAAATTTTGACAAATTAATAGTTTTTTGTGACCATATGATATTGAACATGAGAGGAAGTATGCACATCATTACCCGTTCTTCATGCCGACGTCGTCGTTGCTCGCAGCGGTGGATGGCAGGGGTGGCGTGGTTTCTTCTTTGATGGGCTCCGCGAATAAATTAACTATTTGTAGGCTTAATTGATAATAATATTCATACTAATAATTATTGTTTTTATTGGATTCTCAGTAGGGAATAATAAACTGGTACTAAGGTAAAGGATGTTTTTTAGTGAAAGTGTTTCACTCTAGGAAATATAGCGACTTTGTCGTAGATTGCTTCATCTTCTCGCACTCTCTCTAGACGAACTCATTAAGTTCCTCTGTAGAACTCGCTAACGCCAGGCTCTCTCTAGAACTTGCTAACGCCAGGCTCTCTTTAGAACTCGCAAAAACTGATAATATCCCTCTAAAATTGTAAGGGAACGCCGCTCACTGATGGTAAAATAATCATCGCCGATTGGATAGAATTCAATAGGTGCTCAAGAGTTGAAAGACACGGCACAGAGCTCGCTATCGAGGAGGAGAGGGGGGGGGGGGATAAGGTGAAAAGATGATCTCCACTCAACTCGACAGAGCTAACTGTAAATTAACGCCGCTGTCAACCAACTCCGATGATAAACAATACATTCGCCTGGTTAAAATATTGAAACTATTTTAACGGTTTCAAATAAAATCTGTTTTATAACAAAGTTATAAAATCGTCACATACTGTTAATAATCTGCATAATAGATCATTATCGTTCTTTAAAGTTAGAACAATACAAACAAAGGGGGGTGGGTCGCCACACATCTGTAGATCCTCTCTTACGCTCTTAGGCTCTATTTTTAGTGCTCTAGTAGTGACGATAACATCACAACGTTATATGGGAAAAGTTTACTTTGAAAAATTCTCAATCTCAAAGAAACAATGATCCCCATCTGGAATCCATCGGGTAACGTATAACGCTGGGCGTTGGTTAGAATTTTTTAATGCAATAGCTAGTTCAGTAAGGGAGTGAGTTTTATTTTTGTTCAAGGTTGGTATATTATTTTCGATGCAAATACCTGTTATGGAGCTATATTTATTTAATTTGAAAAACTGTACGAATAATTTCTATCTTCAGGATAATTCAAAAGTTACTGTGCAGCAGTGCATTTTGGTCAGCAAATATCACCACCCATATTGAGCAGAGTGTTTTACGACCAGCCACTGCATAATAACTTTTGAATCACCTTTTGAATTTAAATTAAATATTAAATTCTTTTATTTCAACTAGAAGAATCGACATCCATTTTACTCAAATTAAACATGATGACTCCGATTTGGCAAGTTATATCGTTTTCCCTGCTCATTGTACCTGTGCTGGCTTCGGAATCAGGTATTTACAAAATATTTCCGTAGAAGGATTCCTTTTTCCCTTAGTTCTTAAACTTAACGTGATAATTTATTTTTTAAAAATGAAACGTCAATACTGTCTTTCTCTCCAATGCACTTTCATGTTGTTTGAACATAAAAGAGAATTTTCCTTCCTCTTCTAATTCGAGTATTCCAATGCAGAGAACAATTGAACTTTCTCCGTCACCATCAACTGATTAAGGGCGAAATATTGCCTTTTATACATATCCATTAAACCCATTGAGAAAATAAGAAACTTCATGTCAATTTTCTGATTTTTTCTGTATGCTTCTTCCTCCTTCTCCACTTCCTTGCAGCTCTACGCCAAATTACCCTTATAAAGTTGTTCATAATTCGCCTTCTTTCTTTGCTATTCCCACTAACACTGAGGAAATTATCAACATTATCTCACAGCTAAAATCCTCCTCTGCTCCTGATCCTCTCGGCTTCCATTCGGACATTACAGAGTTTAATCAACTGCTAATTACTGGCATTTACCTTTATGCACCCAAGATCACCAAAAATACGACTATCTTTAAAAAAAGTGACCCCAATGTTTACTAGAATTTCCGTCCGATTTTTACATTACCTGTATTAGCGAAAAATTTTGAGAAACTTTTCTATATTCGCCTATCAACTTTTAGATGGATATTAGAAAATCTTACCCGTATTATCATTATTATTAAAAAATAAAATAAATAAATAAAATTATTATTTAATAATATTCCAGAATGGATACTTAAGTTAACGTCCTTTAATTTGATTAGATCAAGTTTGTTTTTTTTTATTGGAAGAACACAAAAAATAATTTGAATGTAATGTACGAGGGGGGACCCATAAATAACCAGACTCTTGCTCTAAAAAGTTATTTTATTAAGTTTTTTACAAAATTCTTTCAGTCTTTTTCAAAGTACTCTCCATGCACTTGTCTAGTCTTCTTTCTCACTGTTTGAAGCACCTCTGCAACTCTTCAACTTTGATATCGTCCAGTGCCCGCTGCGAAGCTGTTTTTACAGCCTCCACATCATCGAAACGCTTCCCTTTTAGAATATTTTTCATTCTCAGGAATAGAAAAAAGTTACTCGGGGCTATGTCTGGCGAATACGGAGGGTGGGGAACGATAGCCCATCCCTGAGTCTCCAAATATCTAGGTCTGTCTCTTTTGAAATTTTGTCGATCGTGAAACGACGATCATCGTTGGTTTTTTTTGGCGGATTTTTTCGTCGTTTCGAGATGATGGACGACTAGAACGAGCAAGATCTTCAACACTAATCTCAACACGTTTAAACAGTCAAAAAATTGTGTACGGCTCATAGCATCCTTCTTAAATGCCTGTTTAAGCATTTGGTAAGCTTCCGTTGCCGATTTTTCAAACAGGAAGCAAAATTTCAAACACACGCTTTGTTCCTTTAAATCTGCCATACGATTTTGCAGGCGGCAAACGAGACCAGTTGAGAACAGTTTTTTAATTTAATTTATTTTTATTATTTATTATACAAATTTCATCAAACAATCGTATTTGTCCCTATTCCGAAGCCTGTTAAAAAGGCTTGTTTGAGATAGTGAGAACAAGAAAACAGTCAGAAATAACCAAAAAACAAAGAATAAAAACAAAGACTTGAAAAGAAAAGAAAACATAAAAAAAACATAAAAACAAATCAACAAATACAATATTAACCAAGAAAACAACAATTAAATCATCGACAATCAACCTCAAAATAACTTTAAAAACAGACCAAAAATACAATTTTTATATCGCAATATTATATCCCTTCCACAAAAAAAACAAACTTCTTTTCATTAGTTTAAAAGTGGTGAGTGCTAAAATCCATCTGGGCAATTTATTAAACACATGTGGAATGTATCATGATCTCTCTCTACATCCATAATTGCTAAAAACATGAGGAATATAAAACATTGTTTCTTTCCGAATACTATACTTCTCTTTTTAATTAAAAATTTGGATGATGGTGAACTAAACAAACACAAATATCCATGCCCTCGGGGGTATTCGAACAACTTATACTCTATTCAATAAAAGAAAAAACTGGCATGGCGCCAGAATCTGCTATTAGCCAATCAGAAGCCTGGCTGATCGCTCAGCTAGGCTTTTGATTGGCTAACATCCCATTCTGGCACCACGCCCAGTTTTTTATTTTATTGAACAGAGTATAAATCTATGTAAAATACATCTAATAGTAATTCCGCATCAGGCAGACTATTCAGGAAAAAAATACTTACAGAAGACTGTGGCAATGTATCAGGCTCCCGCATTTCAAGACGAAATACAACAGGCTATCGCGGAAAGTCAGCGAGCAGATCCAGGACTTACGGAATCAAAGGTGGAATGACAAGATCAAGAGTCTGTCCGTCCAAGACAATTCTCTTTGGAATACTGTCAGGGCCCTTGAAAGCAACAGGGCCACTGAACTACCTCCTCTACTTACAGAAAGCGGCGATTTTGTTAGCAGTGACCAGGACAAGGCTCAACTCATCGCTGACTCATTGAAAAGTCAATTCAATACGCCCAAGGAGGACTGTCTGGTTAATATTACTGGTGAATTCAAGGAAGTATGTGACAAGTTTGGCTTCTCTCAACGCGCTCTTACTCATCCTAATATCATTGGCACCTCTGAGATTTTGAACACCATTAAGCACCTGAAAAACTAAAAAGCAGCCGGCATCGACACCATCACCAACAGTGGTCTGAAGAATTTGCCTCTTAATGTTGTTTGCATTATCACCAGGATCATGAATGACTGCTGGCTAAACGATCACTTCCCTAGCGCCTGGAAGGAATCAATCATCCTCACTATTCCCAAGCCGGGACTTGATCCTGCTCTTACCATCTACTACAGGTCCATTAGCTTACTGCCAGTGCTCTCCAAGGTCCTTGAGCGAACTATTCTTAAGAGGTTCAACGACTTCTGCGAGGCAAACAACCTTATTCGTGAAGAGCAATTCGGCTTCCGTACAGCTCACTCCTGTCAGCTCCAGGTATGGAGGCTTGTTGCTGATTTAAACGGTCCTCTCAATCTTTCTATGTTTGGTGGTATCATCTTTCTTGACTTTCAAAAGGCTTTTGATCAAGTCTGGCATGATGGACTCATTTATAATATGATTACTTGTGGCTTCCCTGATGACTTGATTGCCTGGTTCGCTCCTTTCTGACAAACAGGACCTTCCGTGTTAAGGTTGGTGACTCCTTGTCTGACCCTTTTGATGTAAGTGCTGGTGTTCCCCAAAGCTCTGTCTTGGGACCGGCCTTGTTCAATTTCTTTATCCACGACTTTCCTAAGTTTACAAAGTGCAATCTATACTTGTTTGCTGACGACGGGTCCATCATGACCTGGGCACGTAATCCAGTCCACGTCATCAGCCGTCTACAAAAAGCTTTACACCAGTGTGAAAGCTAGTTCTCTAAGTGGCGCTTACAGCTGAATGTTAACAAGTGTAAAGCCATGTTCATCACACGCAAACGCAAAAACCCTCCAAGGCCCCTCATCCTACATGGTAGGAAGCTTGATTGGGTTAAAAATTATAAGTACCTCGGAGTTGAGATTGATTCCAAGCTCAAATGGAACGACCATGCCCAATATTCGTTTAACAAGGCTAAGAAAGCGAAGTTTAGTCTCATCGCGCTACTGGGGCGAAACAACGCTCTCAGAATGGACAGCAAACTCTTATTATACAAGGTAGTGATTCGTGCCATTTTACTTCACGGTATGCCTGCTTGGACTTCCATTTGCAAATCGAGATGGAAAGATCTTCAGACCTTCCAAAATGTTACCCTCCGGTCCATTGCTCAACTAGACAGAAGAGTTGCCAATAATCTCTCTATCTATGAAGATCTGGGGATGATCCACATTGGTTCCTATGTTCAAACACTTCTCAGGAAAATGCTGTCCAAGATGGAACATCATGAAAATATCCTGGTTGCTGGTATCCTGGACCATTCACTCACTATCAGGGGTTCCCTCACGTTTTGAAGACCCCTTCATATCTTGGATGTCAATTTCGAGAACATTAACAAGGCCGAGTTCCCCAATTACTGGATCTGCTAGATCCTAGTTTTTCGGACTCGCTATTCGTCAATCCACAATCCGATTCTCGTCCCCACCATGAAGGAACTCTTTTCTGGATGTTTTAAAGAGGTTCACCAGGCTTCTTTTTTACTTCAGTGTACCTCATTTGGTTTACTTTTTGGGCGAGCCTGTAAAGTGAGCTAAAGGCTCCTGGACCACTCGTACTATTTTTTCACTACACTGATCGATTGTCGATCTAATAGTAATTAAAACTTTCTTGTTTGTGAAGGTGAAGATCAGTCGTAGAAAATTGGTCAGAGTTCAAAACCCCAATTGTTCTCAAACACGAAAACGCCGGAAAGATAAGAACTTACATGAAGAATCGTCAATGCTGTCATGGAGGTTTCTTTCATCCATGATGCTTTCAAGGCAAAAAAAAAAAATCCGCCGATTTTGCATTTGCAGCCGTGTAATGGCGGCACGACTGTGGCGCCCTGCCGCGTAAAAACACAGGAAATTGGTTACCGAACTTGTGGATTGCAATTTCGTTCACATAAACATGAAATTCATACTTTTAGTCGGCTATTTCATTTGGAACAACCCAGAGAGAGAATAGGGTCAAAGACTGTCAAAATGAACCATGATTGTTTACATGGATTTGTGTCTGTAATACACTGAAGCAAGAACTGCATTTTTAACCAGTTCTGCAATAGAGACGACTTCTTCTTTTCGAAACTTCTGTAATATTAGGGAACATTTTTCATCCAATTTTTTAAAAGCTAGTAAAACCGAACTTAACTTGTTTTTAATAAATTAGTATTCCATTAAATTGTCATAGTCTTCTGTTTTTTTCAATACCATTAACTTATATTTCTCTTTTTTCTAAGCTCTCGCATTAAAAGGAGAATTGAACGATGCAAGTCTGAGGAGTACAATAGACGGCGCCATACGAACCTGTCAAACCATTCCAGCCGAAACGAATAAGAAGTGGTGGCAGCTCAATCTTGACGGGAAACTGAATATCGGATTTCTAATTCTAAATTTCAAACTGAGTACGTTGACGACTTAACTGAGTAATAAATAGGTATTGGAGATAATGATGCTCCAAGAGAAGGTAAAAAATATTAAGACGAATTGAATTAAAGAACGTTGAGGATATTTTGAATTACTCGCACTACCAAATAATCCATTCTATAGAAAAATGCATAGCTGATATGCAAAACAGTATTTAATTTAATTTATTCGAATAAGAATGTACAGTCAGGTGCAAAAAGGTTTAGGGGAGAGCGGGTAACAGTAAGACATTCATTGCAGCATCCAGAAAAGACATTACCATCAACTAGCGCTACCGTAGCTATAGTTTATCCACCCTTACCTTGCGTGGGATGTAAACAAAAGCACGTGGTGAAGTGCATTTCTATTGGCTGATTGAGCCTTGCAACTTCCGTGTTCCTGGACGCACACGAAAATGTAGTTCACAAAAGAAAACGTGAAAACTGACTTAAAACTGTAACAATCAGTTCTGAAAACAACTAAATCATTAAATGTTATTAATTGGGCTAAAAAAGATAATAAATTACACATAAATTGATCATTTTTTAAAGAAATATATAAAAAAAATAGAAACGGGAGAAATCGACAACTCTCGTGCCAAACGACAGGACAGAAATCACCATCAAGTGATTAAACATACTCCATGGAAAAGATTAAGATTTTCCTGATCACTGTGCAGGAAAGAAAACATGTGTCTGGGGGCCCCAAACACATTTATTTAAGATTTATTCTTCATGTAATTTATTAAAAAAAATCGACTGTATTTATGAAATTGATATTTATAAGTCAACGGGATTCATAAAATTCAAAAAGACCAGGGCGGGACAATTGTCCATATTCTTATCGTAACACATTCCGAGACATACTGAATAAAGTAAATGGCGTTTATATGTCTTATAGCCAAGACTTTTATTTAAGATTTATTTCTCGTGTAATTTATTTAAAAAATCGACGATATTTATGAAATTGTGATATATTTTTCATAAATTATTTTTCATACATAATGTGTAAAAAATAAATTTATAAAATAAATATTTTATATAAATGTCTTTCTTGCTATAGCTTTTCATTAAAATAATACTTTTTCTTTTTAATAAATAGTAAAAAGCCCTAAAGACTTTCAATTGAATCTTTTGAGGGCATAAGGGATTAGTGGATTAAAGGATAGAAAGATAAGGATTCATCTGGCCTTGCCAAGCCATGTGTATCAGGGAGAAGCTAAATTGATTCCTCCAATCACAGGAGCCTGTGCAGTGATACTTGGTGATTTCGTGGTGATTTTTTGTTTACATCCCGCGCAAGGTAAGGGTGGATTAACTATAAAAGGTGAACTTAATTATCTATGCACCCCCCCCCCAAGGCAAATTTGTACAGGATACGATAACGACTATGCTCCCGAAGATGCTTAATCACAGGAATCAGTTGGTGTCTGAAATTCACAACCCTTCTGACTACAGGAAGCGCTTAAAACATCGTTGCCCCATGTCCTGGAAGTTAATTTCGACGATGTCAGGAATGTTATCTTCCCCGATTTTTGGATAGCCTAGTTCGCCTCTGGCGCCCCCCCCCCCCCCTTTCTATGACAATCTTCAATCAACCTTTTTATCCCCAGAATGAAGGGAATACTCTTCAATCATCTTCAGGGGGTTTTTCAGGCTTCTCACCTATCTCAGTGTAATTCCCCTGGTCTATACATGTGTCGAGTGAGTTTGGGAGCGCTGCTTCAGTACCACTCGCATTGTTTCTTCCACTCCACTGCTCGATTGTCTATGCACCCATCTAGTTTCAGTTCTCTAGGATCCCTGCAGGCTCAAGAAAACTGTACATGCATAAATTAAGGATAGTAATGTAAATTTTCTTGTTTGCCAATTATAGTACATTGTTCACCACGTTTATAACATCTGATAAAAAGATAGCTATATATGGAATGCTTATTCATTAAGCTTTCTGAAATTTATAAGCGATTTAAAAATGAAATGGAATCTTAGGCCTATAGGGCTTGAAAAATTAAACCTGTGGTATGGGTAATAGTGAGACAAAATGATTTGGAGAATAGTGAGACGGGTGTTTCAGTGTTACCCACCACTACATGTTGAATTCTGCATGATGTAGTGTATGAAAGAATCATTGTTGTTTGGTAAAAGAATTTCATATTTTATATTTTCCTTAAATCACAATAGTTATAAAATTTTATGCCAACATATTTCAATGACGTATTTTTACATAAATTTCCATTAATAAATGTTATAAAATATTTCAATGTTTTTTTTTAAATTTAGAAGAATATGTTGTAATTTAATTGATTATAATTCTAATAATTTTAAATCAAAATAAATGCACCAAAAAAGCATGTCTCATTTTTCCTCCCTTGCTGTCTCATTCTTCCCCAACCCTGGGGAAGAGTGAGACAATGTGCTTCAAATTTGTTTGATTTTTTTTCATCAAAGGTTTTTCATAATAAAATCTGAAATTAAATTATGTCATAGCTGTATAAGTTTAGTATTTCACAGAAATATTTCGTTGCATTTGATCCAATGAAACATGAAAAAACTGCTTTAGAAAAAAGTGTGTCTCACTGTTACCCACTCTCTCCTATACTTAAGCATACCTGCCAACTCTCCCGCTTTTGGCGGGAGACTCCCGATTTTTAAACCTATCTCCCGCCCTCCCGATTTAAGAAAACAATCTCCCGATTTTTAATTCAGTAAATAAATTAGTTGAAAATTCTCGTATTCTGTGACTGTGTTCCACGATTTCCATGATCACAATGCCGAGAACAAAACATTTCTCTTATGAACATGCTACAACCTTAATCCCAGTTGTTGAATACTTGGGTAGCGAAAACAGCGCCTTTGACGCTATTTCCGGTGTTGCCAACTCAAAATTTTTTTTTGTTAAAACCGCTGAAACAGTTAAAAATCCATCAAATGTGTACGAGGCTACTATGAAGGTAGAAAACATCGACATCTATTACCCCTTATTAGATGTCGATGGTAGAAAATGAATGTGAGGTTGTCAATTAGCGGAAATTTCTGCAAAATAACAATCTTTAACTCAAGTATGCAACTGACATGTCAGTGAATGCTAATAGATTGTTTTGTTATTTTTTAAGTTATTTTTGTTATTACTCTATCATTTGTGATCAAAATAAAAAAAAAAAGAAATTATTCCCCCTAAGCTTCCGGTTAGCCTATTTTAATTCAACCCACTTCCGGTTTCGTAGACCTCCCGATTTTTCACTTTTCAGTGTTGGCAACTATGCTTAAGTCAAAGTGTAACGAGCACATCCAAAGCGCATACCTGCTACCCTATTTTTATTCAGAAGGGACAGATCCATTCTAATCTGCCTTGACCCTCAGTACAAATACCTGATTTTGCAACCGATCAACATCTGGTAAGTTCAGCTCCTACGGAGCAGGTAAAAACCTTTTTGCACCCGGCTGTACAAACAAATACAAACTGTCCCTACACGTTGTAAACACCCAAGTGAGAGGAACGGGGGAAGGGGGGGGGGGATTAAAAAAAAAAACATAAAAAAAGATAAAGAAAGCATTACAGAACAAATACAGATATTTAAATTTTTAAAAATAGAATTTGCTACATCTTTATGAGAAACAAGAAATTAAGCTTCCCGAGGAAGGTATAGGAAAATAGCGGAAGCCCTGAGTTCATCTATTTTTACCCCTTCATCTGTACTTTTTTAACCCCCGTTTTCTTTTATCAAAAAATTGATTTTCTCGAACTAAGTGTTTGGAAAATATAAAAGAACCCTATATTCTTTCCTTTCTCATAATTTTCGTTCGAATGATATATCACACGCCATATGTTGCCATAGTTCTAAAAACCAAGTGACTGTCCCCCCCCCCCCCCTTCTCCCAATTCCGATCCCACTGGGGCTATTTGATCCAAACTTCATAGAAATGTGGATTTTGCCGAGAGGAATATACACATTGAATTTCATTCCTTTACATACCTAGATACCACATAGATCACTTGGTCCCCTGTAGCTCCCACCCCCGTAATTCCGACTCCACTGGGCCAATCAATACCAAACTAAATTGTGAAGGTACTCATGCCCGTAGTAAGCTACTTTCCGTATTTCAATCTTTTACTTCAAAAAATGCAGAAATTATGAAGAGGACGGACAGACGGACACTGAAATCAATAAGTAGCTCCATTCTTCCGCTACTTAATAATACTATTATGCCGTCCCACCGTTTACCAATATAAGGGGTATCATAGTGTTCTAAATTCGGTCATTTTAAATGAGGCATAGTCTTAAACTAAAAGTACGAGTCTAAGACGATACTATTGTATCTATTAAGTAGCGGAAGAATGGAGCTACTTATTGTTTTCACAATGTCCGTCTGTCTGTCCGTCCGTCCGTCCCCTTCATAATTTCCGCATTTTTTGAGGTAGAAGGTTGAAATTCGAAATGTAGCTTACTATGGGAATGTGCAGCTTCACTATTTAGTTTGGTTTTGATTGGCCCACTGGGGTCGGAAATTAGAGGGGATCAAAAGATCTACGCGAATTTTTGCATATTAAGGAGTGAAATTCGGTATACACATTCCTCTAAGCAAACTCAATATTACTATGAAGTTTGGGCCAAATTGTCCCAATGGGGTCGGAATTGTAGGGGTGGCAGTTACTGGGTCTTTAGAACTATGGCATGTCATATATCATTCGATCGGAGATGATGAGAAACGAAAGAAGAAAGAGCTCTTTTACGCTTTCCAAATACTATGTTCCAGAAATTCAGTTTTTCGATTTAAAAAATTGGGGAGGGGGGGGGGGGTAAAAAGTGAGATAAAGGGTAAAAATATATGATCTCAGGGCTTCCGCTATTTTCCTAAACCTTCCTCGGGAGGCTTAATTTCTTGTTACAATAGTCACCATGCACAGATAAGACCGCTACCTTACTCTATCTGGTCGTAGGAACAGGGGAAGCATAACCAGGGACCTTTTCAGAGAGCTTGTCAGCGGTCACTGGGGTTAATGTTTCTAAGCAAACGGTATACAGTAGACTCCACGCAATTGGTCTGTAGGCTCGACGACCGATGAAGTGCGTCCCGTTGACCCATTCAGGGACACGATTGGGTTGGTGCACAGAACATGCAGCACGGGCAGGACAGCGGAGTCGGGTCATGTTCTCGGATAAGTTCCGGTACAGCCTAGAGTCCGATTCTCGACGTGTTCTCATTTGGAGAGAACCTAAGTCACGGTCCTGCTCCACTAACATCATTGAACGTGACCGTTATGGCGATCACAATGGATTTCCATACACCGTTACAAATCTGCGGCAGAGGGGCCAAAACTGGCCAGGCGTACCGTGATGACCTACAGCAGTGTTTCCCAAACTGGGGTTCGCGACATCTTTCCGCGGATGACAGGTGACATGCGGTGAAGCTATAACAAATTTACTTGCCATCCACAGCGCACAAAATCAGCTGCTGAAACTTTTTAACTGCGGAAATCTCAAAAAGTTCGTTATCCGAACCAAGTTTATATGAACTTTTGTATTCATCTCACTGTGGGGAATCACCACCAAAAAATTTGTGACAGGGGTTTAGATACCCTGTATTGTTATTAATATATTTCTTGAGAGATAATCAATTCAAAATTGGTTATTAAAATAACTGGTATGCTTTCGAAACACAAAGAGGTTGGCTGGGTTTATTTGGTATTAACGTCCTTTTCAACTGCTATGGTCATTTCAGGATGGCGTTATAGGAGCCGCAAATTTTGCCTCGCAAGGGTTCTTTAACATGCAGCCAGCCAACGACTACACGGGTCCAACAGCTTTACTTCCCTTCCGAAGGAAGTGCGTGATCTCAGGATTTCAGGGTCTCGGAAAAATCCTCGTCGTCCTCGCAAACACAAAAAGGCGACAAGCTAGATACTCATGATGCCTGGGTCGAGTTCAGGTCTCGGAATTTTTTCTGTCGTTATTCATCTTAAAATGTTTAACGCGCCATTTAATTTCTTGATTTTTCAAACCTGCTTATGCGTTAGGGTAACGGAGACAGCAGCCCTGTGGAAGATCTGTTATCGTGATCTTCCACCACCAGGAGCATGTCCTCAATAGTGATAACCAAGCGACTCGAATCCAGATTCTCCATGAAGTCTCGTCACTTGGTTCTAGAAAGACCCCTTGGTCTTAATTTCTTTAATAATTTTTATTTCACTGTATATACAAATAAAGTAAAAAGTACAGACATTTTTATCTTCATGTACAGATAAAGTAGTTCAATAATCTGATTTATTTATTTAATTATTTATTTATTTAACATTTCATTAGATAAAAACCAAGAATTCTCATCGAAGATGCTTTTGGACGAACACGACTGTGGCACAATAACAAAGAGAAATGAGCGAAATAAGCGAAATATTTTTGGTCAGTTTAAGTCCCTTTTGTACCAGGCGTATTACAAAAGTAAGAGCCGATCGGTTATAAAGTGGGAACGAATGAAAAATTTATTAGTGGTTCAAAATACATACATCCTTATATTATTTTTTAACATGGTCACCATTTCGTCACAAAATTTTGATATCGTAAAACAATCTTCTTCAAGCCCTCCACAAAAAATTCCGCTGCCTGGCATTTCGCCAGTTTTGCATCGAAGTTTTCAACTCTTCAGTTTCCTCGAACCAGTTTGTTGTGTGATGGTTGTTCCTCGATACACTTGCCATGATTTTCTTTTGTGAGTGAGTTTAATTGATTTTTTCCCGGTTCAATCAATAGGTTTGAACTTGCGTCGACTCAGTACAGAAGACCCTTGACACTTTATAGAAAACGATTTATTTTTTGAATTTTAGTCTAACAATCCATATTTATTTTTCCTGTCATGTTCTATTTGATTCCCCTGGTTCTTGACACTAGTCCGACACCGGTATTTTTTGGATACAAGGCTGTTTCGGAGAGCTACGAGGTCCAATTTGTGCCACTCGACTTAGGCAGCTTTCCAGAGGCCAGTCTGTACCGTCACTTCCCGAGAACTCTCATGAACATCCCGAAAGCGCAGAAATCCAGTCGGGCGGCTTGGTTAGAGGCATGCTTCATCCAATGTAACAATCTTTTTTCACACTTCTCGCCGGCTAGGAATTTCTCGTAAAGTTTTTTGCAGTTCACTTTCCTTTCTGCGATGTGAGGAGGTTAGAGCTTATGAACTTTCGGCTTGTGGACTTTACGAAGATTCAGATCGCTATTGATAATTTTGTTTACTGTTGCGGGCGATATTCCTAGTTTCGAACTAATACTTTTGTTGTGTTGGGTGATTTTCGACGGAGATCAATTTTCGTACTCTTCGAATGACGTCCGCGATTCTCACTTTCTTGGGATGCGCATTGGACCCAGCAGTTGGCCCATTCTTTCTGCGGATCGAGCTTTACCACGGAAATTGAGTATATTAAAGACCCCTTTCTTAGAAATGGCAAGAACTTTTTGTTTACAACGTTGTACTATTTGACTGTAGGAGTAATTCTCCTCGGACGTACCCTTCTAACCAACGGTCCACTTTCGGTGGTATAGTTACATGAAAACAAAATAATCCCACCAACACGGTGCTTATATACTAAATGTTTTTTACCCATAATTCCTGTTTATGCAGATAAATTTGCATGCACGTAAAAGTGATTTTAATATAGTTTTATTTTGTGTGAATGACCTTATCATTTTTACCTACACCTCAAGAGCTGGCTTGCATGCTCAAAAATCGAAAACCAACCGGCCCTTACTTTTGAAATATGTCTCGTATCATGCTAATGATAATTGGTATAAACTGAACATGGTTCAGGTTAAATTAGTTTGCCAGGAAGTATCCCCACGTATCTAAATCTCGAAATGATAAAGATGTCGCAAGATTTAAGTGTTCGGATGGCTGGTGCCAGTATCTCAAATGTTGCAACAGTGACCACTCTTCCAGAACAAGTAGTGCATGAGTACCCAAAAGCAAAAGACAAATAGCAACATATATTCTTGTGGAAGCGAAAAATCACCTTCGGGTGATTGCTAATAGCTTTGACTAAAGAGGATCATTAAAGTGGGTAGATGTGTAACCCTCTGTCAAATAATCATCTCTCAGTACAAGAGAAAACAATTCTAATAACTGGCTTTTTAATGTCAGGAATGTGATAAAATAGCCGGTGGCTTATTTGAGTTCTACAGATCTCTTCACGAGCAGCTGGCGAATTATGATTAGTGGCTTGACATCCAAGTGCTACATTATCCCTTCATTCCTCATTTTAACCCCATGGAGCATCCGTGGCATGAAAGACTTAGTCGTAGTCGTGGCTACATTGTCCCTTCATTCTTTCTCCACTATTCTTGCAACTACCTAATCGATAGTACCTGGAGAATGTGTGTCACGTCGAACTGAAGCTCTTTTCATGGATAAGAATGATCCACGCACTATCAGGTAATGTCCTAAAAATTTCCCTATCGGTGTAAGTTGAATTCTTTACACAAAGGAAAAGTGGTATCCGAGTCCTTCCCTTTATATACAAGTATCCACAGATCACCAAGGTCAGCCAATTATATTATTTTTTATATAATTTTTGTTATTGAATTCGACCATACGCTGTAATCCATCGGATTGAGATCCGGCGAGTAGGGCGGCCACTGCTCAGACGTGATGAAATCCGGAAAATGTCTCTTGCATCACTCCTGCGTCATTTTGAGCTGGTGCAGATTCTTGTTGAAAGGTCCAATCTGCATTGTCGAAATGCTGCCGAGCCGAAGGAAGTACTACAGCTTCGAGAATGTCACGACGGTAAACTTGTTGGTTGATTTTGACTCCTTTGTCCACGAAAACTTCTTAAGGGGTGTCTTGCCACTGGCGCAAATTCCGCCCCAGACCATCACGGACTGCGGATTTTGGCGACGTTCGATGAGTGCAGAGATGCCGGGTGCCTCTGCCGACCACACTCTGTCGTTTTGGTGATTGTGTGCCTGCTCCACAGTGAAGAGCTTCTCGTTTGTGAAGAGGATCCGCTTCCATTTCTCACCTGTGGCCCGACGCTTGAGTTGGCGGCATCTGTGGAGCCATACGCGCTTGTTTTCGTCTGAGGGGAGCTGGACTTTTTGGAGCTTGTAGGGCTTGAGTTCCTCTGTTGCCATTTTCTTCACCGATTAGTTGGTGATTCCAGTCTCACGAGCGATTTGTCTCATTGAGCTCCTCGGATTTCGCTGGACTCGCTTTTTGATGATTTTGCGGTTCCTGGACGTAGGTACGCTTTCTTCCTCTTCCTGGACGGTCGCCTTCATGAGCCGTTTGACCGCTTAGGAGACGACGTCTCTGCCAACATTGAGCAAACGAACAATTTCACATTGAGCGCGTTCCTTGACGAAACAGCTCCAAAATTGCACTCCGTTTGCTTGACATTTCACAACACACATCAATTAACTCATAATAAGGTGAAATGCGGACGATTTGTCCAAGAACATGCAGTGATTGCAATGAATTAAAAATTATTTGGTGGCGCTTTAATATATTCGCGCTTGGACGCATCCATTTCTGTTGTCATAATTTATTGTCATCCTGTATTTTAACAATTGCTTCTAAGCTTATTGGCAAATGCAATGGAAGCAACAGAAAAGAAATGCAACAGCTTTGAAAACCCATGCTTGCATTTCGCATACCACAAAATTAAATTCAATTTTCTCTTGAAGCATACCAACACACACAAAAAAAGCTCAAGCAAACTTCATTATCTCTCGTAAAGATCAGCGGATTGTATAAGATCGATTCAATTAACATGTTGAGAATTTTATAGATGCCTTCACAATTTCTCAAGTTAGTCTTCATATACCCCGTGTTTGTGCTCTTAGTTTCACGAAACGTATAGAAACATATCGTGAGATGCTACATTTCCTTGCAGATGTGGGGACGCTTCTAATCTTGTTTCATTTTATTCTATAGCTCCCTCTTTCCATTTCAAAGTACTGTAGTAGTTCTCTTTTCTCGATGGTGCAATAGAATGTTTATATTTCAGATAATGAGAACGGAATGAAAAGTTTTAACGCGACCGTTAATTGCAACGGTTACAAAGGCAATACATTGTCACTCGTCGAAGAGCGAACTGGAGCGTCCACACGTCCAGCCAATATTCTCTGCGAGGTCCTGCCGATTAACGGAGCAGCTCCAGGTGAACAACAAAAAAAAATATTTTTTTCGAATTATTTTTAAGGAAATTATTTTTTCGAATTTTTTTATCTACGGTATGCGATAAATCAAACAGTAATGAAACTCCTCCGTATCTCTAATGCTTATAGGGAAAGTCGATGTGACTATTGTGGATTGTAGAACCAATTTATTTTAAATCGTACTTAAGATAGGCTTTGGTTAAAGATTTGAGCTGTAGACATAACAGGAACGGCTTGTTCATGCGTATCCTTAGGAGGATGAAAAACGTGGAACTTTAAATTTTTTGTCCGTTTTAAATATTAAGATGATTTAACAACGCAGCCCACAAGAAAGTCACCTGACCACAGTAGTCTGAGCAACAAT
>JAHWFO010104161.1:0-18014 GCA_023313115.1 Rhysida immarginata | reverse complement strand
ATGAAATAAGAATCAAAATGGCTGCCTGCAACAATGAATTGTCCATACTTTCTTTACACAGGGTGATTCTGAAAAAGGGTGTATAACTGTAAGCAATAACAGAATGAACATTTTCTTTTAATACAAAGTGGGTCCGAATTTAAACGCTAACTGTGATATGAACAAAAATAAAAATGCCAAGATCAACAAGTTATTAACTCAGGTTCTGCAGCGCTTAGAATAATGAATTTTGGAGGAATAATAGGGTAAATAAAACTCTGTATACCGTTAAAACTTTATCGTATTCCAAAGAGTAGTTTCCGAGTTACGCATTCAAAATCGTAACAGCGCTCACATGCGAGTACTAACCAACACGTGTTACGATGTTGAGTGCGTAACTCGGAAACTACTAGTTGGAATTCGATCAACCTTTAACGGTTTACAGAGTTTTATGTACCCTATTATTCCTCCTTAATTCATTATTCTAGGCGTTGCAGAACCTGAGTTATTAACTTGTTGATATTGGTGGCGGCATTTTTATTTCTGTTCAAATCTCAGTTAGCGTTCAAATTCGGACCCATATTGGATTAAAAGAAAATGTTTATTCTGGTCACCTCTGTCATTGCCTACAGTTATACACACTTTTTCAAAATCACCCTGTAGAGGGCTTTAAATCGGCCCAAGTCAGCACCACCTAAAAAGAAGGCCTGCGCACAGAAATTTCATGTTGTTACATCATCATACCTAGTCATAATTTAGGGCTTATTACTGATAGAAATGCGACTAAAGATGACCACTTATGACGTTTCCGCACTTAAGTCATAATCTTTAGGTGGTGTTGAATTAGGTGGGCAAGAATTCGATAACAAAGTGCAGCCGAGTTAATATATTCAGCAGAATTTTTAATTAAATAATTGATAAACCAGCGTGAATGCATTACATAGCTCACTATTAACACTGAACATCAACTATATAAATAAAATAACTCTACAAGTTAGGGAATTCAGATCACGCTAGATCGCACTTGGGCCATTACACATAGCGTGATCTGAATTCTGTAGATTCTCTAAACAATGGAAAATGGTGGAAGGTCGATGACCATTTACTTCAATAGATCATGTTCCGAGCCCGCCGAAAAATACAAGGCCTGGAAGCGGAAAAATCACCTGACCATCGGGGTGCGAACAACAATCCAACCTTCATTGCAGTGTTGCCAAGTCAGTGGTTTTCCCACCAGATCTAGTGGGTCCCTAAGTGGGAAAAAACTTTTCTGATGGAAAAAAGTGGGAAATCTGGTGGGGAATTATTTCGATCAGTGGGGTATCAGTGGTAAATGGTTGGTTAAGTGAAATCACCAGTCAGTCTAGACGAGACGAGAAGACCAATGGAAGAGCGTGATATCATTGTTCTTTACATGTACTGGACGAAGTAGCCAATCCGGTTACGTCTCCTATGCAATAAATAAAGCTAAGAAGGCTAAGTTTAATTCAAACCATCAGAGCAAATGTTGTCAATCAAAATATGTATGACCATATCAATACTGATGCTGAAATTGAAAATGAATTCTGTAATTCATTCACAGTTCTAGATACTTTGTAAAACGATTTAGACGTTATTTTATTTTATGTATTTTTTTATTTTTAAAGATTACCTGATTGTATAACATTTGAAATTCTGATTGTAAGCATTAAAAAACTAGTCAAAAACTTTCACAGGGTGACTAGTAGTGGTGTGCGATGGTTTAAAAACCACCATCGATTGTATGAACCATCATGAAAACACAATCGATGGGTTCAGGAATACCATCGATGGTTCTTTTAATTTTTTTATCTCATTAAAATAGCATAAAATCACATAGATAAAGCTTGGACTACAACAAATATTTTATTACTGATGATTTGACAAATGTAAAAGTTGGGTTTAACAAAATTTATGCAAGGCATTCAAAGGCATCGATTGTAAAATCAACAATTTCTCCAATTGCTTTGGACTTAACATGGTCCTTTTTTTTCCAATGGTGCAACCTGCTTTTGAAAAAAGTCTTTCTGCAGGCACAGATGTTGCTGGTGGCGTTAAAAATTTTTGGGCCATCATTCTAAATGCAATATTATTTCCGTGCATCATCTTCAAAGGCCTGCGGACAAAAGGTGTATACATCACCATATGCATACACCTTTGGTCCGCAGGCCTTCTCTATAGGAGGTGTTGTCGCCTCTGTTCTTCTCCCTTACTCCGTGACATTGTTACTTCATCATGTTTGGACCATTGTTAAGCGTATTTTTACCAATAAGAAGCCTTAAATTTGGTCTAATTATGATGATGTAACAATGTATGACGTTTCAGTTGTTTAGCTTTCTTTCTAGGAGGTGTTGTCGGAACTCGATGAACAGATGACTTCTGATGCCACGGGCTGTGTTTCTAGTTGGCCTCAAGAGTGACTGTAGCAGTGTTGTCAAGTCAAAACTCAAAGTACCCCCTAGATCAGATACAAAACCCCTTAGAAACCCCCTATGTATTGAAAAAATCCCCTATATCCCCCCCCCTCCCTAAAATTTAATGATGTTTAAATAGATCACTTTAGCATATGATGTCATGTCAAAGTATGTAAAAAAAATCAATTAAACAATGAAGTAAATTATATCATAATCATTTATTGACACAATTGAAATCGGTTTCAAAACAGTAATTATTTAAAATTATACAATATTATTTTAACTGGAAGTAAATGACTCTAAAGTTATAACGTCATTATTTTCCATCACACCTGAAATATGATCATACATATTTTGATTAAATGCCTTGATCATACGTTCACTTGGATTGAATGAAGTGCAGTTTAAATGTTCCTTGCGTAAAAAATAACGCACCATCATCAATGCTTGTGTCATTTCAATTGACATTCTATTTCTAAGTTTATTTTTTATCACTGACAAAGTTGAAAATGCTCTTTCCACCACCGCATTTGACAAGGGCAAAGATAACAGTCCAACAGCTAATGCACCAACATGGCTAAATCTTGAGACGTTTAGAGAAATAATTAATCATCAAACAAAGTACTTTCACAACACTTACATCTGTAGATTCATCGATGATAAGAGAATATGGGTTATCACCAATATCTTCAACTAAATCAAGCATCATGCTTGGTGCAATGACATTCTTTAAAATCATTGAGCATTTGGTTTTATGAAGTCTTAACTGCTTTAAAATATTTGAATTCTCATTTACTTTAGGCAAAAGTTCACACAAATGGTCAACACTGCTTAATGATCCATGTTCAGCAATGTAAACACTCATTTTCATTTCTGCGACTTTCTCTTTCTCTGAAGTAACAGGTTGAAAAGTGATCTGTCGACACTGGCTTGCAGTCTTTTGTACTTCAATATGCTTTTTATGTTTTGCTGAGTTCGAATGCTCTAACAAACTTTTTTTATGAGCTGTTAGAATACACTTACAATATTTGCAGTATGCATTAAATGGGCAACCAGTAGGATCAGGAGCAATCCACCCTACAAAAGACATAGCATAGCTTACAAATGAATAAAGGATTTCAATACAAAAAAAAGTGTTCAACTATTCTAACCAAGTAAACAAATCAGTTAACTTACCTTGCAATTCTGGTTGACTTTCCCATCGTCTGGTGTATTTTTGTGTATAACCTTTTGTTCTTTTGCTCATATTTACTTTCGCCTTGAAACTAATATATCGTATATTCTATATATTACTGACGTGTCTTGTTAATATACTAGTTTCATTTCAATTTATTATTAGAGACAATAAATTAGTAAGAACATTAATATGACGTCATCAGTGCTCTGGTCTTCCATTGGATCAATCTCAATTGGTCTTCCATTGGCGCAATTGTTTCTCGCGCCCGAAATTTTAAATAAAAATAGTACCCCCTAAATAAAAAATATTTCTCCCCAAAAAATCCCCTAAAAATATTTTCCCCCTAAATTTAGGGGGGAATCCGCTAACTTGGCAACACTGGACTGTAGGACAAAAATATTTAGAGATTTTCCCAAACTGTACACCCCCCCCCCTAATATTCCCGTCGTTGTAACTCCTGAACTATTGTTGCACAAATGAAGCTATATCGGTTCACGTTTTTAAAATTTTGAATTTCCTATGGGAGGGTCAGGTTAATGCTAGCCCACCTTCCCCACTATAACTAATTATAACTTTCCTATAACTGTAACTTCCTCCCCCCCTTTCATTATAACTTTTAAGCAAATGCTGCACAAACCAGCATAAACGATACACGATGAAAAAGTTGCGAATTTTCAAGGTGGGGGACCCAAGTAAAGGAATTTCATTATACAATGTCAATACGTCCAAAGTGCGAAAATAGGGCCCGAAAATGACAGTCCTGTTATGAGAAGTAAAGAACTCGAGAACATGTCTGTAAAATATTCCTCTATCACAAACATGTTATCACAAACAAGTGTAACATTATTTTTGACCCGCCCTATATCTTCCAATTTGTTACTATTTTCTCTTTATTTCCTACTTTTGTTTGGTTCATTCCTAATTATTCAATTTGATATTTTCCAAAGCTCCGTCATGAAGGCCTCTGCAGTAGCTATTATTTCTAATAAAATTGATTCTTCATCAACCTAGCATTTTTTAATAAAGATAAAGTTCCGTCAATATAGAAAAAAATTCTAAGTGCTCATAAATGCCATTTTTTTCAGCTTTTGTCTCATTTGCAAGTAAAGCATGGCTCGTGTGCTTATGGATCCCCTTGTATATTTCATATCGAATGGAATCTTAAATAAAAAAAAAAGTGAGTACAGTAATAAACTAGCCTACAGACTTACGAGGAGGACGGAGACGAACGCCCAATTAATTTTTCTCATTTTTATTCCAGGTTTAAAGAAACAGTAAGAAGCCAAAAAAAAAAAACAGTCAGTCAAAAACAAAAAAAAAGTATTATACGAGGGTCATTTTTAAAGTAAGAGCCGTTTTGTAATAAAAACAAAACTACTATATATTTTTCCAAAATTTTTTCTTTACCAGATTCTATGTACCCTAACTATTTTTCTACATAGTTTCCAAGTTTGTTTAAGCATTTGTCATAGCGCTCAATGTACTTTCGCATGATCACTTCATAAAAGCTGCCGCCGGTGAATAAAGTCACGCAGGTTTCACCTGTTCCTCGTCGCTGAAATGCAGGCTGCCGATGACCTCCTTTAGATCCAGGAACAGGTGGTAGCCACTAGATGCGAGGTCCGGAATGTAAGGCTGGTGGTCAAGTTGTTCCCAAACAAAAAATCTGATTAGTTGGGAATAACGTGACACCCGCCTTACAGTCCGGCCATGGCATCTAGTGGCTACCACCTGTTCCTCCTGGATCTAAAGGAGGTCATCGGCAGCCTGCATTTCAGCGACGATGAACAAGTGAAACCTGAGTGACTTTCTTCACCAGCGGCAGCTTTTATGAAGTGATCATGCGAAAGTACATTGAGCGTTATGACAAGTGCTTAAATAAACTTGGAAACTGTGGAAAATAGCTTAAGGTACATAGAAGCTAGTAAAGACAAAATTTTGAAAATATCTATATACTAAAACTCTTGCGTGTATTAATATTTTTTTATATTTTACTTTCCTTATCCTTATCTTTTACTTATATCCAATATGAGCTTCGGCTCTTGGATAATTTTCTTTGCTGGCCCTTGGCACATTCTATATTTTGACATATTCTGTATTTACTTTGTAGAATTTATTTTTACATTACTTAAAATCATAAATATTTTATTATCAGATTTCATTGTATTTTTACCAAATGTATCCAATAAATAAATAAATAAATAAATAAATAAATAAATAAATAAATAAATAAAAATTTAGAAATTATTATAGAGGGGGAAAAAAAAAGAGTTAACTCTTAAAATATTGCCTCCAATCTGGATATCACAATCTTCTCTGATTAAAAAAAACAAAAAAAAAAACTGATAACTGATTAGCTTTATCATGGTTAATAGAAGCTGACTTTATCAGTTATCCTTGCAAATCCAGTTCAAGTTTCGTGATCTTCCCCAAGTTGATGACTATTTTTGCCGTGAGATGGCGAGCATGCAACATTAGAAACATGAAAGTGAAACTTCAGACGAGCATAATGCACTGCGCTGTTTCCAAAGATGGCGGAGCACAGGTATGCTCTCTTTTTTTTCCCGGTAAGCAAGCTCATCTGTAACTTAAGCTCAACACGGACTTCCAGCTTCATCGGACTTTGGACCACTGCCTCCCGGATCTGTTTTACCTGTAAGTACTCCTTTGCTATGTATACCCGCAGGCACGTACGCAAGGGGGGGTCGGGGGGGGTCGAGCGACCACCCCAAAAATGCTGAAGGTCCATGATTTTGAGTTCTGTGAATTTAAATCTATTGTTTAAACTCTATTAAAAACTCTGAGTGAACAAGGAGTAGCGGAGTGGTTGGCGAGGGGTTGTTTTTAATTTCAGTTTTTTAATTTTCCTTTTTTTTTTTCTCCTTTGGCCTGTTCCAGTGCCATTTCCTCTCCCCCACCAATCATCCCACTCCTTGCTCACTCCAGTTAAACAAAAGGATTTTTTCCCCTTTGATCTACACTGAACCGGACCGACAATTCCTCATTTACATCTTTCATTGCCAGAAGATGACTTAAGTCGAAAGGGCTTGCGATTTTAATTTTATTTCTTTTCTCGGTTTTTTTAATTTTTATTATAAGATTTTTTTTTCACAAAAATCCGAATTTTGTAAACAGATTGATTTTTTTTTATATCAACAATGTATAATAGCATAAACTTCACAAGCAACTTTTCAAAAATATCACTGAAATATGTTCTTACTTACTTACTTTTCTTACTTATCCGTTAGGGTCGCGGGGGCAGCAGCCCTATGGAGGATCTCCAGCGATCGCGATCTTCCGCCATCAGGCGCATGTCCTCCCTGGTAATATCCAAGCGACTCGAACCCAGATTCTCCATGTAGTCTAGCCACCTGGTTCTAGGCCGACCACTTGGTCTCTTACCCACCGGCTTGGAAAATAACAACTGCCTAGAAAGACTAGTTTGCGGCATCCGTATCACGTGGCTATACCATCGCAACTGAGATCTCTCAATGCGGAGAAGTAGCGGCTCAACACCTACAGATTCCCTTATTGTGCTGCTGTACACTCTATCTAGTAGGGTAACACCTGCCACACCTCTCAGAAATCTCATTTCGGCCGCTTGTACCCGCGATCGCACTCTTTCGGTCATTACCCAAGCCTCATGACCATAGGTGAGAATGGGGACAAAGATAGATTTGAAGACGGAGAGCTTGGCTTTGTTACCCAGCTCTCGTTTCGTTACCACGGATCGCCACAGTTCACGTCTGACACAGCTTGCTGCACCGATCCGAGCATCCAATTCTTTCTCCTGCCGTCCATCACTCGAGAGTGCAATCCCGAGATACTTGAATTTCTCCACCTGTCTCAATGAGGCTCCCCTAACATGGAGAGCGCACTGAGCAGGCTGTCTTTAAAGGACCAGAACCTCGGTTTTAGCCACACTGATCTTCATCCCAGCTTCTTCACATTTGGCTGCAAACGGGTCTAGTGCATGCTGAAGGTTCGTGCGAGAAGACCCAAGAAGGACAAGGTCGTCAGCAAAGAGCAACCTCTCCACCAGGCAGTCGCCCACACAAACACGCTCATCGCCTCGACTGCCCCTGTCTATCCAGTCCATAAAGATAATGAACAAGAGGGGCGACAGTACGCACCCTTGGCGGAGTCCAACACCGACGGTGAACGGTCTTGACTTAATGCCATTTATCCGGACACACATCTCAGAGCTTTCGTACAGAGACATGATAGCAACCAGTAATTGCCCATCCACTCCATACTCTTGCAACACTTGCCAGAGCTTCTCCCGAGGAACTCTGTCATATGCTTTTTCGAGGTCCACAAAGCAAGCGTAGACCTCTTTTGCATATTCCCAGGATTTCTGAAAGATTTGCCTTAGAGCAAAGATGTGATCCGTCGTGCTTCGGCCAGGTCGGAAACCACACTGCTCCCCCGACAGTTTGGAGTCGACTATTTCCCGACTTATCTTCTCCAGACACTTAGCGTACAGTTTCCCAGGAATGCTGAGCAAAGAGATGCCTCGATAGTTGTTGCAATCTCTCCGATCTCCGAAATATGTTCATTTTTTAAATTAGTATTACTGTAATTAAAACATAATAAAAAGAATGGATTATTCAAACAAAAGGTCCAATAAATCGAGAGTTCGACCTCCCCTAGAAAATTTCTTGGGTACGGGCCTGTACCCTAGTGCCGCCCGCAATATATCAGTATATTCGATTATTCGTAATCGCGGTTTTTGAGGATAGGCGATTAATTAATTAATTTAAGAAACATAAAAACACGAACAGGTTAAATATTCAAATCATGTATTTAAAGTATCGCCGTGGAGTCGCCTCCCATGAAAAGTCTTCGTTTTCCAAGGTTCGTACGGGTCATGGAAAACCTGGAAAGTCCTGGAATATGGCTTGGTAAAAACAAAGATAAGAAATAAAGTATCACTTGAAGTTGTTCAGTCAGTGATGACCATAAGGTACCAACTTAAACGACAAGGAATTAATTGTGTTCAGTTTGAACCTACTACACCCATGTACCAAAAATTCAATCAGACAATGTATGATCACAAACTGAATGCCATAGAACAGGGGTGGGCACGCTTGAGGTCAATGAGAGCCACATTCCGGTTTTTCATATTATAAAGAGCCACAGTCTAGTTACATAGTATTCAATACACCATCTCAAATAGCAAAATATTAGTTACTTAGTCAATTTAATAAGATTCAGTGAAAAAGTTTCTGAAAAACAGGTTTAAATTTTCAATGGGAGCCGCACTTAATTTAATGGGTTTAATTCACTCTCGGAGCCTCATTTGCCCACGTCTGCCATAGAGGCTGACCGTTTAGAAAATGTACTGGAAACACTAAATGTTTAAATTGTCATTGTATTTTTTCATATAAATAAAATGAAATTTATAAAAAGTACTGTGTTTTTATTCTTTTTGAATTTGGGGGGATATTTAGGGGGTTTTCAAAAATTCTGGTGGGATTTGGGGGGAGAATGAGGAAAAAAGTTGGCAACACTGTTCCTTCCTTCAAGTATATAAATAAATAAAATCCTGTCTAAAATTATTATCCCTTTGCTCATTGTGTGCAACCAGTCGTGCACTTCGAGACTGGAAGAGACCAGGCTCTACCTGATCGAATGGGATCAAAATGGCGGACGGAAATTCATGGAATTCAACTCAATGAGATAATCAAATGCTTATAATCGTAATCGCCGAGTTCTGATGACGAAGCTTCAGTTTCGAATAATAATCATCGCCCGCTGTCTAAAAGCACAAACGAACAAAATCACCCGCTTGGAAACAGTTCAACCGAACCATGTAATCTGTTGGCGACCAGTTGGGATTCAATTTTCACTAGGAAGACAAGAAAGTGCAAACAAAGTAACTTGGGAATTTCCCATACATGACCATTTAAAATTTTTCGAAGACGGGATTTGAACCCGTAACCTGCAAAATAAATTTTAGCGTTTTACCATTAGACCACCTGGACGCGATAAAAAAAATATATGCTACAATTCGGGCTTTTGTAAAGTGTACTCAATTTATAACAAACTTTAAGAATTTTTTTCTCGGAAAATTTTGAGAAGTGCGTCGAATAGCTTTGCATGCGGGGGGGGGGGGGCTTAATGTGGTGAAGGCTACATGTGGTATTTTTTGCCACTGAGGAAGATATAGGTGTTCTAGACTAATTTGAGTGTGCCGATTTCGAATCTGAACTCCAAATTCCTCTATCATGTCAGGATCTCGAGTTTAGAAAACACCAATGCTTAAATTGGACATTATGAGACTGTTTTACACAACTGAAGCTTAAGTAATAAAAAATTTGCTTAAACATTTAGAATGGTCTTAAACATAGCTTAGATTTCATAAAAATATTTCCATACAGGGCATTTATTCAAAAATATTTTTAAAGATTTGCACTGGTGCTTGTGCGTAGCATTAGTTTCCGTTTCCCTGTTCAGAAACCAGCAAAAGTAAATTAATTTCTTGATGAAATCTTTCACCATGTTCATCGCTAACAGCCCCAGCGGGGAAAAGTCCAGAAGTGGAGAAAATGCATTTTTAGTGACATTCTACTGCCTATTTGCCTGTAAGCATGTTGCCTACCTACTAGCTTCAACATACTGAGGAGATCTGTAATTTCCAAGAAAGTTCTTTAGCTAATTAAATAATTAAATAAATTAAAAGTAATCACTATAGTAGTTGCTGTATAACGTTTAAAGGTACAAAAATAGCATGATGGCAATAACTGTACATCCTGAGGTGATAGAGAAATTAGTCTAGGTGGAGTTCAGATTTGAATCAGCACACTCAAATTAGTCTAGAACACCTACATTTGTCAAAGTAGCTGACAAAAAGTATTTTTTGTTGACCAGTGTTATTTATTTTTGTGTATTAATATTATCTCGTGCAAGTTGGACCCTGAGACTGTGGCATTTTGTTCAGCTTCATTTTTCTAGCGGTTGCATTATGTCCTACACTCTGGAAAATATAGCTCTGAAATCGGATAAATCATTTATAGCCGCTCTGTATAAGGACATTTAGAAAATTTTCAAGAGTGGTTGTATTCAATTAAAAAAAATAATAAAAGTTAGAATTGTTGAAAGAAAATCCGCAAACTTAGTTTATTAGATTTTTGCGCATTTCGACAAAAGTGGACGACATTATTTATTTGATAAGCGCAGATTACTTACCCTGTTCTCACTAGCACATTGAATCTAAATTCGGATACTAATTCGACGGTCTTCAAACTCAATTCATTGAATCTTGTTTAGAGAGCTTGATCGATACTGCCAATCTAGATTCGTTCCTTCTCACAATCCCTTGACAAATTTAACATAGGTAGTTTTTACAAAATTGCATGGAAGAAATCGATCGACTAGTGATCCGAAGAAGAAACCAACCTTTTATAATTGAAAATTATAACCTAACCGACTTGAAAATTGGATGGATTGAGACAACAAAGAAGAAATTCATCCATAAACAATCCCTTCCACCTGTTGACTATAATGAACGATTGGACTTGTAAAACTGGATCGAAATTAAAATACGAGTTCGCTAACAGGATTGACAGCGCCAAAGTGAGTCCAGATTGACTCGATTTAGTTCTGTAATGCGAAAGGGCTTTTTACTTGGGCATTATACTCGAAAACTGTTAGCGTTGAAGAAAAGAAAGCATCACGATCGGATGGGCGTTTGCCAGAGGAGCGGCTGCTACCTGAGTATCCCGGCTATTTGCTCTAAGGACATTTGCCCCAAAGTGATCAACTTCAGTATCCTTCATTTTCAGAATGAAATTAATTACTGTGTAAAAGTATTACACAAATTGATCCTGTACAGGAAATTAAATTTTTATTAAGTTAAAACTAAATAATAACAAATATTAGGCGCAGGACAATAATTTCAATTCAATCTGAGTGCATGTCCTATACCGTTTAAAAATTCTGGCAATTTCTTCCTCTTGTGCATATAGTCTAAGCACAGTCTAAAAAAAATGAAATTATAAAAGGAATTCAATTTTTAAGTTTTAATTAAAATTTTATTAAAAAATAATAATAAAATTTATTAAATAATATTTTTTTCATTTTAGTGACTTTCAGTGATCGTTTTGGTGACAAATCTGGTTTTACACTTGACAACACTGATCGAATGGCCAATTGATAATGGTCAGCAGCGATTGGTGATAAGATGCTGTACGGTTACCAGTGTTCTTGCGAGCGTTTTTCTTAACGAATGTAGTATCGATACTGCAAAGTATTTGATGCTGTTTTTTATTTTTTAATTTTTATTTATTTATTTTAGTTTAAGTATCAAATACTGATACTCTCAAAAAGTATCGATACTTTTATTTTTAAAAAAAATGGTTCATTGTTCTTGTTGGAATTTATTTTAAAAATCCTATACAGGGTGAATACAAAAGTCTGAACCCCCCTTTTATTTTTTGAACCGAAGCAGATATGTCAATTTTGATGAATCCAATGAATAGGAAGTTGTGGGTGGCCTTTCCCATGATACACTTTTCATCATCCCAAATATGCAAATTAGGCCAAATTCAAAATTTATCTCAAAAACCGTAAGGGATAGAGAAAAAAAACCCAATTGCAAACTTGTTCAGTATAAAAAACAAACAAAACAAAGAGAAGTGGGAATATACTGTGGATAAAGACATGATGCAAAAAAATATCATCCAAATTGGACTAACCAATCATCTTGATTTAGAGGACTGTTTATGAAACCAGAGTTGTTTGCCGTCAAATTTTGGCGAGTTCCATCTTGTGGTTACTTATTTTATATTTTTTTTCCAATAGCCCGGAAGGCTAATGTAAACTAGTAAAAAACACAAGCATATTCTGCCTTCTCCAACTCTTTGATTCATCAATACTTTGCAAAAACAACATGTTCAGTTTTCTTCCACTTAAAATGTGTTTTCCTCCTAGCATCTTTGATTGTTGTTTGAGGATGCTTGGTATCCAAGTATTTTTTTAAGTTGCTTGTTTTTCCGCTACTACACAGATTCTGTTGGCAGGGTTTGCATTTTCCCATGGAAACTTTGTTAAAAAAAAATCCCCAAACATAGCTCCTGGTCTGTCCATGTGGCGTGCGCTTACTTTCTGTCCATTTTACTTTCCCTTAAAGGGATTCGCCACTTTGCATTACATATTGAAGTACTTAATTAATAAGAAATCCATTAACTTTCTCCTTCACAGCAAATTTAAACATTTATAATTACCTTGACCTGTCTAAAATTGTCCTGGAGAGAAAATTGTCGGAGACAAATTTAGAAAATGTTAATTCGAGTGGAGGAAGAGAAGAGCCAAAAGTTTTGAATTTTCAAGAACCTGATTTATTTTTGCCGTTACAGATAAGAGCTTCGATAAAATGTCTGAAACAACAAATATGGCACCAGTAAATGATGCGAATGTCTCATTTGAAGATCACTTACTTTACCAAATCGGTCAGGTAGCCTTAGTAGTTGAAGAAATATTTCGACATTTCGACAATCGACAATCGGACAATGAAGTGAAAAGAAAGACGCGAGTGGTCCAGGAGCCAAGCTCACTTTGCACGCTCGCCCAAAGAGTAAACCAGAGGAGGTACACTGAACTGGGTGAGAACCCTGATGAACCTCTTAAGTCCTCCTGAGAAGAAGTCCCCAGAAGGGACGAGAGTCAAAAATCAGCAGGATCTAAAAGATTCAATAGTTGGGGAAGGCGGCCTTGTTAACGTCATCAAAGCAGACATCCAGGATATTGCGCGGTCTTCGAAACCTGAGGGGATTCTTTACAACGAGTGGATGGTCCAGAATACCAGAAACCAGGGTGTTTTCATGATTCCCCATCTTGGGTAGCATGTTCTTCATAAGTGTCCGGACAAAGATGTGGGTCATCCCCAAATCGTCATAGATAGAGTGGTTGTTGGCAACTCTTCTGTCAAGTTGGGCAGTGGATCGCAGAGCAACATTTTGGAAGGTCTGGAGATCCTTCCACCTAGATTTGCAAATAGAAGCCCAAGCAGGCATTCCATGAAGCAAAATAGTACGAATCACAACCTTGTATATCAAGAGTTTGTTATCTACACCAAGAGCGCTGTTTCGCCCCAGAAGTGCAATCAAACTGAACTTCGCTTTCTTTGCCTTGTTGAGCGTGTATTGGACTTGGTCGTTCCAGTTTAGTTTGGAGTTGATCATGACACCAAGATATTTATAGCTTTTTACCCACTCAAGTTTCTTGCCAAATAAGAAGAGGGGCTTTGGAGGGTTTTTGCATTTGCGAGTGATAAACATGACCTTGCACTTTTTGACATTCAGCTTTAATCGCCACTTAGTGAACCAGTTCTCGCACTGATGTAAAGCTTTTTGTAGTCGAGTGATAACATGTGCTGGGTTTCGTGCCCAGGTCATGGTGGAACCGTCGTCAGCAAACATGTAAAGATTACACTTTGCAAACTTGGGGAAGTCAAGAAGTTGAATAAGGCTGGCCCCAAGGCAGAGCCTTGGGGTACACCAGCATTAACATCGCAGGGATCAGACAAGGAGTCCCCAACCTTAACACGAAAAGTCCTTTTTGACAGGAAGGAGCGAACCAAGCATTTCGACATTTATCTATGAGGGATCTTTATAGCTGTGCAAGAGTATTTAAAATGTGGAATAGGATAACACAGTGTATCAAGAAGAATCGGCATCAAGTTTTCCGGATATTTTGGAGGAGCCAATCGGAGGAAGCACAAAACGAGGCCGCCGTTACCCACATCTCTAGAAGTATACGCCAGGTTTTCAGTCGTCCGCGAATGGCAATTCTGTTTACCTCGATGACATTTTTCGATTGTTGGAATGTATTCATCGACTCGACAAAAGTTTCCAATATTCCTAGTAAGAACTTATTTTTATAAATTAATTATTTGTTTATTTATGGAGGAGTACAATGGCTGTATTCTCTGATGCGAATTTCTTTTTTTTTTTTCTTTCAGTGTTACAGCAGTTGATATCTGAGTTACCACATAATTGCGTATTGCTGCTATGTGTAAGCAATACAAAGGTTATAGGGACGAATGCTTCTTTTGAAGATTATTATTTACAAGCGGAGGACTCCTTAGTCTTCACTTGTCTTCTTTTGCCTGAAATACCAGGAGTCGATGCTTATCCTTTCGTTATAGATCATTTTCCGCATTCTTGGAGATCTGACTTATTGAGTGAAGAGGAGCTTTGTAGACTCACCAACATTCCTCCCAATACAAAGGTGAAGTGCATGATTTTATTTTCTCATGTTTTTACAGAGGATTCACACGCGGTCGGTTTGATCGCACGATCTTTTTTAGAGAAGCAGAATTTTAAGTTCGTATTTGGCGGCGGATTTGGAAGCTGCCTTATTGCTCCAACGCAGACTTTTCCGGGTGCTATTGGAATTGCGTTTACTGGAGAAAAGGTTGAAGCAGCATCCGTATTGCTGGATGGATTTGGTCTAGATGAAGAGATTGTGCGGCGTGAATTGATGAAGTTGAAGAGTTGTGCCCTTCCTGAAGATACAAGTTTTGCATTTATATTTTCCGGGTATGGATCTGGCTTCGGTGCCAGCCTTGTATTCGAAGCATTTCGTAAACTTTTTCCGAAGACACCGCCGTTTGGGTTTTATGGGGACATCCAAACTGGTTGGATTGGTTTGTTGTCGTCAACGGATTTACACGGAAGAAAACCGTGTAATGCTAGCCGTATTTACCAGTTATGCACGACTGTAATAGTTTTCGTATCTGTTCTTTAATAACCTCACTGTATCACCACAATGGTATGGGAGTATTATGTATTTTTCATGATTGTCATGAGGGGCTTATTTAGATATTAAATAAACAAATTTATTTTTACTTTGATATCAGTGTCAATTTATTAAACGTGTTGAGGGTGTAAATTATGTGCATGAATTTAACCCTTCTTTAACTGTTATAAGGCGTGCCATGGCTTCTGCGGAAACTCCACTGCGTTTTTTATTTTTTATCAATGTCACAAATGAAAATATCCTTTCACAATCTGCATTTGATAATGTAATGGAAATCAGCGCACTTATTTTTGTCAACTGGGGATAGACTAAACTATCATTGGAATTTTTAATTTCCGAAATGCAACCCCTACAGTCTATCGCAAAAATAAATATGCAATGGTTAGGACAATGGTCAACGTGGATTTAACACTGTCATCATGAAATAACAATTTAACTAAATAAAAAATGATCTCTCAAAAAATAAGAGATAACGTACGAGCCCGCTGGCTTAAGTGCTTTGTAATATGCATGTACAGTACTATTGGTGACTCATGAACGTATCATGTATCTGGTATCTAGATTTTGTCAGAAGTGCTACAAAAGTGCGTCAAAATCACAAAATAAGCTACAATTTCAATTACGCTACGATTTATGCTACGGCCTCTTTTTAGGTCTCAAATATGCTACCGTAGCATCAAAAATGCTACATCTGGCAACACTGATCTAACCATAAATGCACCCTACTACAGTAACATTTTGAGGACGTCCCAAGCCTGCACTAAGGAAAAAGCGTCCAGGATTCCTTATCAGTGGTGTTTGTTTACTGCAAGACAATGCCAGACCATACACAGCCAAACTGACTGTGGACACACTGACTGAACTCAAATGGGATATCTTACCACATCCTCCATATAGCCCGGATCTCTCCCCTTGCGACTATCAACTTTTTGGACCATTGAAAGAGTTCTTGGGAGGGCAGAGGTTCGGCTCCAATGAGGAAGTGAAAAAGGCGACCCTGATGTGGTTTCGGCATCAGCCTAAAGATTTCTACAGAACGGAGAAATAAGGAGAGTTCTTTGAGAAATAACTGCTGTGTGTTTTTTGTAGTTTCCTTATGTTATAAAAAGTAAAGTCCAGGTCAAATTTGAATGCCCCTCGTACTAATTATAAGAGTACATACGGCTTATAATAATGTGTTACATTCAGCTTTGACACTTTCAATTAAACATCAATATCTGAAAGTTGCGCACGCTATGATCTTCCCACGTTGCCCAAAATATAATATGCTATGCTTAAAGAACTTTATTAAACTTTGATAAACGTTGATCAAGTTTATCACTATGTAAGAACTTGGTTGTTAGACTCGAGTACAACACGCCTAACACAAAGATACGAAACTGTGCCTCCTGGAGGTGTTTTCAAGTTTCTTGAAAAATATTTTTCTTATAATATAATATCAGATTGGAATGCCTTATGGTAAAATATAAGAGCTCAAGCAATAAATTGTACAATGAAATCTTGTTCGAATCGTAAAGAGCATTTGTACAAATTACTTTAGCAAAATGTTTTGTATACGTAGCTAAATTTGATGTATTCAAATTACAAATCCCGTGGTGGGATGCAAAGTTATTAATAAATAAATAAATATTGTTTGCACCGTGTTCTCCTCTAGGCATCAGCATACCGTAAAAGCAATTTGATCGATTCGAGTATTTTCTTCCACTCAAGTGTTCAATTTCGATGCTCCTTGGTCCATAGCAGATCACTTTTCAAATTATAGCAATGCTGTCCTGGATAGTGGCCTACTGTTATTGCCAATGAAAACTTGGTGAATAATTTGTGTGCATCTGTGTTGCATTGACTTACAGTCAGCGCTCTTTGGAAAACAAATTCATCACCGATTCGTGACTAAGTATCGATAGTGTGATAGTGTTCTATCAATTCATCAAATGGCGCATGTGCTAATTTCATCATTTTTTTCCTTTTCAAGAGAGTTCAGATTTCAAAACATATAATCCAGTAGGAAAGTCATGAACAAGTGTTCAGTACCATCGAACATGAACAAGCAGATAACTGCAACACAAAAAATAATAAAGAAATTGTGTAATGACCAAAAGTATAGGGGGTTGAGGCGATCGTGTTTTTTGTGTCAGCTATTATCAACTGATTGCTTTTAGAGCTATTCTTATCACTAATAATTTTCTTTCAAAAAGATAATCGTTGTTAGGCATATCACTAACCTAATTCCGAACAGCTAATTCATGCTTTTTAAATGAGATGGCCTGTCTACTTGCTCCAAAAGTTTGATGCTTTTATCAGGCGAACTTCAAGATTCAAGACGACTATAAAATCAGTAATTAATTTTACTCGTGTATTGGTGATAAATTGTAAAAAGGAAAATGCAAAACTGGTATATAAAAAGAAAATAAATAAAAGGAAATTATGTCCTCTTTAAAGTGAAATCCAGGTAAAAACATTTGAAAATTACATCATTTATTATTAATTACTTTGGAATATACGCATGATTATATCCAATAATTTTTCAATGATGTTTAAAGTTGCTTACTGTACGCAAACAAATAAACAATAAAATTTCAATAAAAAACAAAATTCACATTTTTATCTACGAGGGCATATTGAAAAGTAATGCCTCCATGGCTGTAACTTTTTTATTTTTTAAC
>JAHWFO010104149.1:0-10458 GCA_023313115.1 Rhysida immarginata | reverse complement strand
CCAATTTCTCATTTTTTTCCTGACTTTGTAAAATTCTCTGATATTTTATAAAAATCCCTGACTTTTCCCGGGGAAGAGCTTTCGAATTGGTTTAATAATGGAAACAAAAAAACGCCGGAATGAATCGAAATAATCGAATAAAAAAATCCGATATAGTTACGACTATATCGAGTTGGAATTATTCGACTCTTTTAGTCGACTAAGGACTAAAAAATCGCGATATTTATTGATATCGAAGAATATCGCACTGGGATATGGGATCGTATATTTTAGAGTCATCGATACTGTCAGAATTTTCGCATTTGATTAGAGTTTTTATGTCTCCGATATTAGAGTTTTTATGTCTCCGATATTAGAGTTTCCTGTCATCCGATATTAGAGTTTTTATGTCTCCTCATAAAGCAGGACAGAAGCCTGAAGTGTATGGAATAAACTTTTAATACCACGATACTAATATCAAATATTGCCCATTACTAATGAGTATTTCTTTATACATTATAGAAGTAAAATATTCATTTAAAAAGACATACAAGAAGACTTGATATTATTAAATAATACAAGACCCTGAGTTGCATTTTGTCTGGTTCCCATCTTAACCTACCTAACGATATGAAAACAAATATTTATTTAAAAAGACATACAAAAATATCTTTGCTTACAATAGCTTGCTTAGTAGAAAGAAATAAACAGATTTCTCTCAAAAGATTTGTTATACGAAATAACCTCCTGAAAACATTTTATTTCCCATTAAATGAATTATATTGCCGAAAACATCTCTTTACGCCGAATGTCCAAATGTCGATGAAATGCAGGCATTTCTCCGTTCGGCCAAATGTCCGTTCGGTCAAATGTCAGTTGGCCAAATGATCGGGTACTGTGCCGTCCGGGTAACGCACATCCATTCCTACCTCATAAAGTTGCATTATCTCTGTAAGGATGCATTTCCGGACCCATTTTTATACAAAAAATACTGTTCCCCGCTACAAACTGTGCATGATATTTCATTCTTGACCTACCTTTCTGAATCACCCTGTATATACTAGTTTATAAAAAATGCCCTAAAGGGCAATGAAAATAGTTTATTATATGAAACTTGTTTTAGTTTGTCCATGGAAAAATTGCTTAAGCATGGAAAAGGAGAAGACAAGCACTCTACCTGGCAAAACGCTTGTTCTGTTCTGTACTGTTTTTTCATCTCGATTCCCATTTTAAACCCTTGAACCTGTGCAATAAAACGTGATATTATTTTGTGCTCAGCTTACAACATTCCCAGTTATGCCGTATTGGGAATAGGATACACTGCCGTTATGCCGTACATTCCCTAAAGGTTCAGAATCCAGTAAAGTTAATGCTTCATAATGTTTATTGGGCTTATTTGGCATTCACAATGAATAATACAAAGAATCATTTTCCTTACAACATGACTAATTTTGCGGATTCATATGAGTTTTAAGTTAAACAATTCACTACAGCATGCCAGAAACTAATTTTTAGCTTACAAAATTGCAAATTAAATAAAAAGAAATTATCTCAATCACTTTTGATGCACCATATTGTTAGAAAATAAATTGTAATACTTAATGTAGTCTAAATTGTTTTTGTAAGCTAAAATTTGTTCAAAGCGTACTGTAGCTAATCATTCAAGTTAAAGTACTGGTTCACAAAACAAACTAGTGTACCCACTACCAAGTGTGCAAAAATGTGTTTTCAAATTAAACGTATTTTTCTGACATTGTTTCAATATAGTATGCTGCTAAACTGACTGAGAGTCTCCTTCACTTTCTATCTATCTCTTAGCAGCTTTTACAGTAAATGACACCTGGCTCTGTTCAACATTTTGTATGCATTACAGTAGTTTTGCGTAGCATTGCATGCATAATTGCTTTTCTATGAAAATTAAAATTGATTTTTGATGTACGCAAGTATTTCACTGAAATAAGCTGAACATAAAATACGTAATATGACGTTTTATTGTACAGGTTCAAGGGGTTTAAAATGGGGATCGATAATATGAAAAAACGGCACAGAACAGAACAAACTTTTGCCACTGCTTGTCTTCTCCGTTTCCCTGCTTGAGCACTTTTTCCATGGACAAGTTATAAAGTTTTCATTGACCTTTAGGGCATTTTTTATAAACTAGTCCTTTCCTTTTTACACATGCTTACAATTAATTCTGCCAATTGTTTAATTTGAACAGATAATTCATCAGCATCCTTCTTAGGGCGTAATTTTACTGTTCCTCGTTTCTCTACTTTACGTTGATTTCTTAAGCGCTCTTTTAATTGTTTGAGAAGTTTTTTTCGTTCATTAAAGCCACAAGTTAATTAATAATTAGAGCAAATTACTTTGCTACATTGCTAGAAATATTCAGGATCTTAAAGCCTCAGCAGTGCTTAATTAAAATGCAATTTCTCAGAAAGTGACCAAAATTTAAATTGATCCTGAAAGAGCAGAATAAGTCAAACTAAAACGAAAGTTGGCAATTTTACAGAATATTACATGTAGATTGTAGTAAAAGTTACTCGAACTCTGACCAATCTCTTGGATGTGACAGGATTAGATATCTATGCAAATTAGGGTCCAATTATCTCGAAAACCACTGCAAAGCTTTGAAAACGACCTTTTTCATAGTAATCCTCATGCAAAACTACCCGAGAAAATGTATTTACTCTGTTTCTATCTGCAATACACAGAACCTGAGACAGACCTTACAGTTTCCAAAAAAATTCTTTGTGCTACAGTAATCTTATAGTATGCCTAATTAGCATAGAAATTCTTCCAATTATTCTAATCTCTTATAGGAACAGGCTCCCTTGGTCGTTTTCTCCAAAGTTTCAGGCGTTTTCGTGAAAATAGCATTTTTTAGAGGAAAAAGTTCCCACTAGACCTCCGTTAAACATAGGGTTGGTACTCTTGTGCCTATCCTGATATGATTTCTTAAAAAGGTTATTTTTATGAATCACTATGGTTTTCAACCTTTCAATCACCATTTCGAAGAAGGTACAAAATTATAAGAAGCCCATTGAATATAAATGGAACCTGAAGTTAATTCTGAATTATTGTGAGAGTTCTGACTTAACATGGTTTTTTAATAACATGTTGCAATTCGATTTCTTTATAATTACACAGGGAGTGTAAGATTGGAAGTCCTGCAATCCATATTTCCTTTTATATCGCCCATGAATAATAATAGACATCATAATATACATTTCCGGTCACTTTATTAGGTACATCCTCATTCTGCGCACGATTGCTTCGGTCCACTCAGCTGCACGTCACATGACCTGCTTTGGGTTTCAATACATCTAACCAACCACTCCGTCGGTAAGTTTAAACTCTTAAGTGTCATAGCAATAATGAGAAAGGGCAAAGTACTATCCGACTTTGAACGTGGCATGATCGTAGGTGGACGACGTGCTGCACGAAACATCATTAATATTTGCAGTTCTCCTGAACTTTTCTCATACAACAATCTCAAGGATATATAATAGAAAATGGTTCAGCACATCAAATACGCCGAGTAATGGCCCTCCAGTGGAGGAAACCGCTTGTTGATAAGAGAGGTCACTACACGCTGGCCAACATATAGGCCAGTATTGCTGACATGACTTTGTCCGAATTTTCCCTTACTACTCAGAAAATATCTGTTCTGGCGGACAGAATTTGGCACAAACAACATGAATCCATGGACCCATCTTGTCTGTCGACGGGAGTGCAAGTCAGTGGCGTCAGTATCTTTGTGTGAGAAATGTTTACTTGGGGAAAACGTTTAAATCAACGTCAGACGGAGGAGCGTACGTAGACATCGTTGCAGACCAAGTGCAACCATATGTATTGAAAGTTTATCCTCAAGCAGATGGGTAATTCCAAAAGCATAATGCGCCGGTCCACATAGCCTGCATCAAACCAAGTCGCCGGATGAAAATCCGATAGGACATTTGTGAAATGAGCTGGCAAAGAATAATCCCTCTACGCCTGTACCCCCGTTAAATGTTGAAGAAGTACATGATACAGCAAGTTTATATGGCATTCAATACCTCAAAAACATTTTCAGGATCTTGTTGAGTTCATGCCTCGATGAATTTAAAATGTTTTGAAAGCGAACGGATGCACAACGGGGGTGTATATAATAAAGTGTGCCACCAATGAATTTATTTAAAAACATGTTTATAATCTCCATTGATTCAAGTTAATAATAATTGATTATAGATTTAATATAATTCCATTTGGATTATTTTTTTTTCAAGGGTTCAATATCGCTCAATACGCAGTCCTGTCCAACAAAAAGATGGAGCCTATGATCGATGGGAAGACTGATACATGTTCCTACTACACGTCTTCAGAAAAATGGTGGACTGTGCAGTTCCGACATCAGTTTCCAATTCGAGAAGTGAAAATCACACGTAAACATTGTAAGTTACCAGGAATTCTATTAATCTTGTTTTATTTACACTCTTAGGAAGAAGTTCAGATACACAATTTCCTTCACATGGTTTTCAATTCCGGTATCCAAAATTGGCTTGTATCTAGCAGGATCAAGCTTATTTTTCAAACTAATAAAAATAGGATTATAACTTCGATCTTGGTAGATACAATTCCAAATGGCTCTGCATTCCAGTGCTTAAATAGAGTGCCAATATCCAAGTAAATCAAAGTGCGTGCCAGCCGTGCAAAATTTACCGCATATACCAGGTAAGTTCAAAATAACATTACGCCGTCGATGATTGCTGCAATCATTTCATCTTTTATGACTTTTTCCGTAGTACTATGAGGGTAGCCTAGAAAGTAATGCACCAAAATTTTTTTCTTCAAAAATTTTTTATTGAACACAGTGAAACTTATTCACACGTAAGAATGATTTTTCTTCTATACTCCCTATATTTCAACATAATCTCCGTCCCATTCTATGGCCTTCCTCCAGCAAGACACACAGGCGTGTATGCCCTGACGGTACCAGCCCTTGTTCTGTTCACGCAGCCATGTCTTCACAGTACGAATCACCTCTTTGTCATCCTCAAAATGTCTTCCACGAATGGCATTCTTCAATGGTCCAAACAAGCGAAACTCTGAGGGCGCTAGGTCAGGGCTGTAGGGTCGATGGGGTATCACTGTCCAACCCTGTTTCGTGATGTGTTCCGACGTCCTCAAGCTGGTGTGAGAGCGAGCATTATCGTGTTGAAGCAAGCAAACATCTGGCTTGTTATGGCGTCCAAGTCACTAGAAGCGCTTCTTGAGTTTGGTTAATGTGTTCACATATGCCTCAGAATTAATGGTGCCTAAGACATTATTTATTAAGCATGGTGGATGATGACATTGTAGTCATGTTACAAGACTATCGGGAAACCATCTGTCGACGTAATGCCTGAGCCGATTCTGTCACTCAGGCAGAAGTTATGCGACGCCTTTTAGCTTTTTACTTCCAGGACACAGAAGATCCCAACGCATACATAGAACGTGCATTGCAAATCCGCACAGAGGCGGGTGCCGTCTCATTATCCATAGACGACAAGATGCTAGATTTCCTTCGACATACACTACCCTATCAAAAGTCATGGGACAACCCTGATTTGCATGAAAATGGCACATTCCTCTGCAATTTCACTGTTGGCATTCTTCCCAGCACTACATAACAAAGAGTATGCTATTATGAGATGATGCTTGCGTGAACGCTGTAAGAATGTCTCAAAGAAAAGAGCTTTCAGACTTCCAAAGAGGTACAATTATTGGGTGCCTTCTCGCAGGCAAAAGTGTTAGAGAGACATCAACCCTCCTAAACATCCCAAAATTGATCGTTCACAACGTCATTCGGGCATGGAAAGAGAAAGGCACCACAAGTGTTCCGATAAAGTAGGTAGATACTTTGCAACACAAAAGATGGAGATACTTTTTAACTCTGTTCTCCATCTTTTGTATTGCAAAGTATCTACCAACTTTATCGATAGAAGCAGCACTATGGACTCCTTAATCAACAAGAGTTCTGCCTATGACTGGAAGACCCAAGATCATGTTGGCAGAGACCAAAGAGCTTTTCGTAATGTGGTCACTGCAAACCGTCACACATCGCTTGATGGACTGAAAAGATCGTTCATAGAGTCGACGGGAACAACTGTGAGCACCCTGACTGTTTGCAGGGAACTGTATGCAATGGGTTTTTATGGGATTTGGTTCCTAAGCCCCCCAATACTAAAATCATAAAGACCAAATGGGTATATCGTATAAAGTACAGTGTCTTTATAATTAAAGTTACATTTGGACGGTGACCAGAAAAAAACGAACATGAAAAAAGCGTACAAGGAAAAAAGCGTACACTGAAAATTGCACACACAGAAAAATGTCCACATGGAAAAAAACCCATGGATAAAAATGTCCACAGTGAAAAATGCGCACACATACAAAGCAATGAGCTAGAAATGAACAGTATTTTACAATAAATTTAATTCAGAAATTTAAAATACTTAAATAAAAATTATCCTTAAATAATTTAAATAAAAACTAAATTTAAAAATGCAAGAAATAAAAAAATAACTATAATGCAATAATTATAAAAATATTTATTTAATTTTACAAAATTTTTATTTTTAATTAAAATTAGATAAAAATCTAATATGTGATATCAAAAGTATATTATAAATTTTAACTTAAAATTTTTTTATATTAAAACATCTATTTATATTAGAGCCCTTTCATAACACATTCTTACATCCTGAAGTTATGGATAATCCTCTAATATTCTAATTGCCTTTAGAGAATTATCCTTTTTGCTTTGATAAAGGATAGTCACTATCCGAAACATCAGCTTTTTATTTTATATTTCTAGTTTTATTTTGTTTTTATTTATTATTTATTTTGTATTTTTTATTTAATAACTATTATTTATTGTATTCCAGGGTTTTTGTGTCTCGTTCATTCTTACATAAATGTATAGCCAATAATAATAGTACATTGTTTTATTTTGTAGCCAAATAATTTGTTGTTTAAATTTATTTTTTAATTTGTTTGTATATTTAATAGTGTTTATAACATTCACTGATATATGTATTCGAAGTTTTTTCCCCGCCTCCAATTTTTTGTTGTTCGGAATGTACTCTTCTACAGTAGTCTCTCCCGAGATCAACTAGGGTGAAGTAGGGCCCATGTGGACCCAATTAACACCTTCACCAACTGGAAATGATGTGGAGCCTAGCCCACCCTCCATGTTGCTCAAAATATAAAATATAAGTTGCTCAAAATCTTTTAAATCTTGAAACATAACTGACGATGGTTTAAAAACCGAAACGCGTATTAATAATAAAACTACTTTGTTGCAATTGAACCCAGTTATCGGTATTAGAAATATGCAGGGTGTATCTGCTGTTACAAATCTGGAAGGGAGTTAGCATGGATGATTCTAAGCAAAAAAGTTGGTATGAACATGGGTCCAAATTTGAACGATAATTAAGATATGAACAGAAATAAAAATGCCGCCACCAAGATCAACAAGCTAATAACTCAGGTTCTGTAAAGCCTAGATTAATGAAACTTGGAGAAATAACAGGGTACATAAAGCTGTTATTTGATCGAATTACAACCAGGAGTTTCCGAGTTAGAGGCATCATCAAAAGGACTGTGGCATAGTTCCTGTTATGCCAAAAATACGGCCATCTTATATAGTGACAAAATGAAATGAAGAAATTTTATGCCTCGTAACACCACCTTGTCAGACTATAAAAGGGGTCAAATTGATGCTTTTAAAGCTTCTGGAGTGAATGCACGAGTTATAGGAAAGGCTATAAGTCGATCACATAAAGCTGTACTTAATTATTTGAAAGCTGGTGCTCAGTATGGCAGAAAAAGAGACCTGGGAGATCTCAGAAGACGACTAATCGACAAAAAAGGGCGATTATTAAAATAATGAAAAATCCCACAACATCTTTGCGTGCGGTGGCCAATTATGAAGATGTTCCAGTATCAAAATCAACTGTGCAACGGAGGAAACATCAATTGTGTACACGAAAAGAAAACAGTAACCTGCACTCCAACAGCACCACGAGCAGAAACGGTTGGCCTTTGCCCAGTCAGTGATGTTCTGGACAGAAGATTGGAAGAGAGGGGAGGAAAAATTAAATTTAGATGGGCCAGACGGCTGGCAATATTACTGGCATGACATCAGGAGGTCAGAAGAATGTATTTCATATGGCAACAGGGAGGAGGATCATTTATGGTCTGGATTGGCTTCGGACGGAATGGTAGAACCAATTTAGCTATTGTTAGTGGAAGAATGAAGACTTCAGATTATCAAGATCTGCTTGATATTCATCTTTTACCCATTGGGGAGAAGATTGGAGGGACCAGATGGATTTTCCAGCAAGATAATGCCCCAATTCACCGTGCAAACAGCACATATGAGTGGTTTTTAGCAAATTGGGTGCAAATTATGAGACCGGCGTGTATTTGAATACCAGGCCTTTATTCAAGGTTTTATGTTTAAATAAAAAACATGAATTACTTTTGGCTGAAAATGAAATTGCAGCAATGGAAAGTGCATTAGAAGTTTTAAATCCACTACTGGCTTTTTAATAGGAGGCAGCTTGGCTGTTGGAATGACATAATCCCTTTTTTACATTTAGAAGAAAGGAGATGCCCCACTGATATTTTTCTCCAAATTTGGTTTTGCAATAGTCAGCGACTTAATTGTTGGAAGTCGCCCAAATGGGTGAATTTACACTTTTGTGCACACTTTTTTCCAAACTTTCATGATTTTCACCGAAAGTCACCCACATGGGTGGATTTACACTTTTGTTGACCCTTTTTGCCAAACATTCATGATGTTCACCAAAAGTTACCCAAATGGGTGGGACTGGCCTGCCCTATCTCCAGATATCAATCCAGTGGAAAATGTATGGGGCGCTTTAGCCAGATCTGTTTACGCAGGTAGTTGAATGCGTGTAGTAGTAGTAGTAAGAAGAATTAAAGTATGCTGTGTTGAATGCCTGGGAAGAAATTAATACAGAGTATCTGCAAAACCTGGTCACAACTATAACAAACCGAATTTTTAAAAATATTGAAAAAAGGGATGATTTATTGTGCATTAAGTGATGCTGGTCCTATACTTATGGGACAGCTTAATTTCTATTTTTATAAATTCTCATTCTTGTTGTTTGTTTTTCATTATTTTCTTTGCAAACAATAAATAATAGTTGTGAGAATCTGATACAGTGACAATCTTTTAATTATTTGATTTTGTTTCTTGCAGACAAGGGAAAATATGGGTGGTCCTATACTTATGTGACGCACCTTATCAATAGAATCCCATTTCGAATGTCTTTGGGAATAAAAAAAAGATATAACTGATATGAAATAATAAAAAAACTATATAATGATTATAAAGTAGTATATTTCTTTAAAATATTTTGAAGAATGGAGGGGGGGGGAGGTAAAATTTACTGAATATGGTAATTTGTAAATAAAGCACGTGTTTGGGAACATGTTTTAGTGACAATGGAACGTTTGTTAAAGATATTTATATATTGAATGTTGATTTATCTAAAATTACTGGAATGTTAGAAAAATTAAAAAACTTTTCCCATAAAGAATTGATATTTGAGAAACTAGCATATTTGAAACACTTATGAGCAAAATTTATTACGGCATTTGAGATGTGGTTTACAATCATGAACTATGTCTCAAATAGAATATAGACGAAAATTAATAGTAAGAAAAAAATGTTAAGCTCTTTTAAAAAACTATACGAGTTAGTATTATTTTATATGATTTTGCTGACGGAAGTTATCAACGTATATCTTTTATGTAAAGGCAAAATAATTTTTAATGAAATTTTGAATGAAACGGGAATTGTTTACAAATTTGGCAATATATAGTTGTCGGATGCAACCTATAAAGTATTATAATTATTATAAAATTTATAATATACTTTTGATATCACATATTAGATTTTTTTAAATTTTAATTAAAAAATAAAATTTTGTAAAATTAAATAAATATTTTTATAATTATTGCTATATAATTATTTTTATATTTCTTGCATTTTTAAGTTTAGTTTTTATTTAAATTATTTAAGGATATTTTTATTTAAGTATTTAAATTTCTGAATTAAATTTATTGTAAAATACGGTTCACTTTTAGCTCATTGCGTTGTATGCGTGCGCATTTTTCACTGTGGGCATTTTTATCCATGGGCTTTTTTCCATGTGGGCATTTTTCTGTGTGCGCAATTTTCAGTGTACGCTTTTTTACATGTGCGCTTTTTTCGTGTGCGCTTTTTTCATTTGCGCTTTTTTTCAGGGAACCCATTTTGACATGGCCATAAAAAAACTACTGGACCAAAAGATATAATACTTGGTAATATTATACAAGAGGGCATGGGAAGTTCATAACCACCAAAAAAAAAAATATTAGTTCAAAAGGTCACCACCAGCATGGAATGGCGCTCTATGCAATATTCGTATATGAAATTAGACA
>JAHWFO010104146.1:0-12450 GCA_023313115.1 Rhysida immarginata | reverse complement strand
CACAGACAGACCCACAAACATCCTTCTTTATATATATAGATAGATTTAAACTCTAAACTTCAACTGTAACGAAAAACTTTAAAATATTACCAACTTTATCAATATAATAATACGAGGGTGAATCAGAAAGTAAGTTACACTCTGAAACAGTAAACAAATGCAAGTTAAGATCCCATACACACATTCTGAGGAAACTTGCACTATTTATTTTCACTTTTCTATTGTAAACACTTGTCTGAACGTCAAATTGACTTTTCTATGCCGCTGCGGTAAAAATTCGCTCCAGCGTTTCTCAACCATGTCAGCACACTCCCATAAGAAACGCTAAGCGTTCTGGGATTTCTTTAATTCTGATTCGTCAATGGACGATGTCCACGATAGAAACTGCGCACGCGCTGTTGTTGTGTTGCCATCTGGTGGCATAATTTGAAAGCGATCAACCGGGTCACCATGTGCGCTACCAACACTGAGAACATGTGCTTTACAAACGCGTACAAAATACTGACAAATCATTCAGTAGTTTGGGGGGTAAAAATGTCAGAAATGCCTCAACTAACCCAAGATATCGTCCATCAATATTTGAAAACATCATCATTAAAAAGATATAAATATGTAATAGATGATTACATAAAATCAATGTTTACTGCCAGACTCTCTTTGCTAGAATGGGCATTAAAAAGTAAAGTGCAAGCAAGCCAAAGGGTAGGATTTTATTTTGTTGTTATAATCCTGAAGAATAAAGAAGTTGTGGATACATATTGTGAATGTCCAGCTGGATAAGCATAATTTCCATTTATTTGTAAGCATGAGATTATATTTAAATTAAATTAAACTACTTTTAAAATCTAAAGATTAATTAAAAATTTTAAAAAGTTCTTTAATTTTTATCTACTGAAATGATAAATGTGAACTTTTTATCACGCTTATCATTTAAAAGTTAGCTTAAACAACTCTGAAATGTGGAAATTAAAATAATTTAGTTTAACATGTACAGGTCTAAACTTAAATTGAATAAGAGAAAAAGAAAATAAAAATTAAATGAATTTGTTTAACTATTGCTAGTGTATAAAATCTTTAAAGCAAAGTTTGACAAAGCATTAATTTACTTTCATGAAGATGTTTTAATCATTGTAATTGAAAATTTCAAGCAATAATTTATTGTGAATTTATTTACGTTTCATTTAATTTTAATTTACATTTCATTTACACAAGCATGTTTGCTTTTCAAGATTTTAAGGCAATGCTGTGTTTAAAGCATCAGTAGAAATAAATTAGAAATAAAATTATTTAACACTAATAATGTCTATTCATTTGAATAGGCTACTGAAATGTCATCATATAGGAGCAGTACTGGAATATTACTTGCTACTCTTAAAACAAAATGTATCTGAAATCCCAGAAAAAACTGCCTGCACAGATACATTATGTAAATGGAATGATCCCGGGGCATCAACTTCAGCGTGCAAAAAAATTACAGATCTCAAAATTCATTCACTGAAGTCAAATGTAAGAGGATTTACAGTCCATATCAATTGATGTAATAATTGTTGCTTATAGTTATTTTTAAGTAATTTAAATTAATTGCTACAGGGGGATGTCACAAAAGCCAAAACAAAACTGCCAATACCTTCAGAATATGATCCCAGAATAGTAAAAGTTGCAACGGCTGAAGACAGGACAAAATTATTAAATGCACTGAAGGAGTGCATACCAACATCTGGCTGCATTTGCGATACATTTTTGGAAAGCAAATAGTATTCATATTTTAAATTTTATTTTAAAGTAATTTAACTCTTTGTGTAAAGAACTTATTTTTTTATCTTAAAGATAATTACCTCCGTACCACTGATGGAGGGAAAACAAATAATGAAATGGAAGGAGAAAATCCCATTGCATCCCCAAGTAAAACATCAAATTTATTCTAAAATACACGTTTAATTATTAGCATTATTACGAATATAATTATGTGTGTTTTTTCATATTTTCAGGCTCTGAAAGAAATGTTTTACGTGATATTAGCAATTTACAAGATATTCAGGATATTGCCTCTTCGGAATTTCAAAAGCAAGTTGATAGCTTCATTAAAAATCACTATAAAGTGTTGACAGCTAATGAAATTCAAAAAATACAAGCCCAAACCATTGGTCAATCTGAAAATGATAAATGGTTCCAAGAAAGGAAAAATCGTTTGACAGCTTCTTTTTTTGGACAAGCAGCAAAATGCATACGGTGTTGCAACAGCATTTTAAAATCTTTGTTATATTCTGCACCATCTAAATATTTACCCTCATTGATTTACGGACGTAACATGGAAAGTCAAGCTGTGGAAATGTACAGAAACTTTATGATTACTACAAAGACAAACATTGTCATTACAGAATGTGGGTTGTTTGTATTGTACACCCACAGCACTCATTTCTAGCAGCATCACCTGACAGACTGATTCACGATTCACCCGAAAACCCAAATGAAGGACTGTTAGAAGTAAAGTGTCCGAAAACGGCACAAAGCAAAACTATTACAGAAGCTTGCAAGCAAAAAACATTTTGTTGTACAATCAAAAATGATGTGTGTGAAAAGAAACTACAACTATTACTATCAGGTAACTAAAAAGAAATTTTTATTTCATACTAATATACCATATTATTATCAATTTTTTCATGTTACTTGAGGGCATTATAGAGCATAATTTATAATTTTTTAAATAAAATTTTTTATTTTATTTCACAGATTCAAGGCCAGTTAGCTGTTACTGGCAGAAGTTGGTGTGACTTTGTAGTGTTCACAGAAAAAGAGCTACATGTTGAAAGAATCCGGTTTGACCCTGTGTTTTGGTCAGATGTGTCAAAAAAACTCCGTCATTTTATGAAATTTGCCTTTGTGCCAGAGTTAATATTAAGAAGAGTTCGAAGAGGATTGCCTTTATATTCAATAGGCCAATATTCCAGCTCTAATATTTCTAAATAAATAATTTCAAAAATTTTATTACGTTTTACTGGTTTGCTTTTGTATTTTGTCTTATGCCATGTGTAAAATTACATAAGAGAGCACAAACTGTTACAATCTGATTTGCAAGGTTAGTCAAATTTAAGGGAATGACACTTGATAAGATTTTGTAAGATTTTGTTCTTCTTATAATTCGCTCTATATCAACTCTTACACTAGCTATTTTCCTAGTTGATGCTATATCATTCCTAGGCATCTGACCTGTAGCCTTTTTATAAAATTTAGGAGGGATATTCAATGTTACACCACTTGGCAACACATCCTCGATCTCAAAACCCTTGTCTGCCATTATTGAGTGACCTGAATGAAGTAAATCTAAAAATCTAGAATCAATAACAATTCTCTTGTCAGAGGTTGAACCCCCATATAAATCAGAAACAAAACATGCTGATCCATTTCGTGTAGCTGCTATCAAAAATTTAAACGTGTTCGCATGCTTATAATTTGAAAATGTTTCTCTTTGTGATTTAAGGAGAGATGGGGTTTGAATTCTTATTTCAGAGCAATCAATAATTAATGTAGTTTCAGGATAATTGGAAAAATGCGAAGGACAAACGGATTTAATTTGTTGAGCTGGTAGTATAGGAAACAAATCACTAAGCTCATGATGCAAAAAAGTGATCCAAGTGGTAAAAATACAAGTGACTGAAGATCTTCCAATACCAAAAATTCTAGCTAGCTCAAACATTGGAAATGCCAATCTTAATCTTATAAGAGTGAGAAAAAACATGTCTTGCATTGATAATTGCATCTTTAGTCCTGTTTTTTTTAATTCTGAATTTTTAGTATTTTGTCCATTCCAGTAATGCATATTTTGTGCCCTGGGTTTCAAGTAATCAAATAGGGCATTAAAAGCTTTAACATTTGGAAATCCTGTATAAAAAATACAAGTTTGTTGTCATGATTTATGTTTTCAAATCTCAAATAGCACTTGTTCAGAACAGATATTTTTCTTTTCAATTTTTTGTTTTCTTCATGTAAAAAAATCTGTTTGAATTCTAATTCTTTCCTCTGTTCTAGAAAAGAACTGAATTCTGATTTCATTTGCTCTAAAATTTCTATAGTGTGCTTTAATTCAGCTTTCAGTTCTTGATTTTCTGCTTTTAATTTTTCTATTTCAAATTTAATGTTTTCATTTTCCTGAGTAAGTTTTTCAATTTCTCCTTGTAAAGGTGGAACTTGAATATTTTCTTCACTTTCAACTTCCATAGGTATTGATCTTGGATCCTGTAATTATGAAAAAGTTTTTATTTACATACTACAACATCAACAAACTCTCAAAATATTACCTCTCATACCTCTGATACATTAATTTCTTTTTCTTGATTTTTTTTTTCCATATCGAATTTCTCTGTTTGCATTTCTAGTCTTTGCTCGTTGAGAACGATTTGATGCAAGCTGAAGCTGAAAAAAATTAAATAAATCAAATTTGACATTATGAAATTAAATATTCACGACATTAATAAAGTTCATTAATTTCTTCATGAAATAAATCAATCCGATAGCATGCTACTTTTGTTTTGACTTTTACCAAATTTTATAATCAACCTTCAGATTAAAATGTTGGTTATTTATTAAAAATTGTTATATATTACAATAAAAATTAGAATTGAAAAAAAAATTAACAATACAAATACTTTAGGAGTAGTTTATCCTTTGCTTAATGTCCAGTTCATTAAACTGATTTAAGTAAACTTTAGGAAGAAATTTATATGAATTTATATAGCTTACTCAAATTGATTTAATACATTAGACACAGCATATTCCCGAAATGTTTGTAGTGTTTTAATGTTAATCTTAAACGTGATTTACATTTCAGCTCTTCATAAATTACTATATTTCAATCTGAAAACTGTCGTGAATTTAACGGATAAAATATGTAAAAATTAAAACTGTTCTATCTAAATGGAAATGAAAGCTGCAATAAATATATAATTATTTTGACTACTAATTTTTTTACTTGAGGTCCAAGGAAAAATAGATGGCACAGCAGTGGATTTCAAATAACGTCGCCTTGAATGAAGCAGTGGCTTAAAATCACTCTCCAAAAAGTGAGCTGAACATACAGTCATGTTCTTCGTTATTTGGAAGTCTTTGCCAATATCACGACGAATTTTTATAATCCATTGTTGTCTGATGTTTTGATTTTTCGGAAAGCAGTGCCATGTGGTACATGCAGGTGCTTTACCTTTATAATTTTTGCAAAGAGGCACAGAGCAGTTAACCCGGAATGAGGGTTGACGATGTTGTTGCTAGAGGGCGCGCGCGCAACGTGGACATCCTCCATTGTCCAGAATCATCTCATTAATGCGGGCAATGTGCTCGGTAGTGTTGGCAATTCCTGCGCGTTATTCGTCCGTCAAATCCGAGTGTCCATTTTCAAACTGCTGGCACCACTTCACAATTACAGGACAGAAATCACATTATTCCCGTAGACACTGCAAACTTCCTTATGGATTTCAGTGCAATTTAAGCCTTTGGCCCACAAAAAACGGGCTGTTCTGCAAATCTCCAACTTGGGTTGTACAACCATTTGCTGCTCCAAGACAACAATACTCTTGCGTACGCAGTAAACGCGTGAACACATTGCAATTATAGACATATAGGCAATATCCTTAAAAACGGCGAATGATATCGGCGTTCTTCGACCACAGATGGTCCTGAGTGTATCTTACTTTTTGATTCATCCTTGTATTATAAGGTTTAAATTTCTTTGTATCACTTTTTAGCACGTGGCGGCCGCGCGAGTTCACACTCGCTTTACCCTTAGGCAGTGGCGGCTCGTCCATAGGCACTGCGGCACTGCAGCACCCCCAGTTTCACTTTCCATATCGATAAAATTCAATATAATGTGTGGTTTTTTTCTTTAATACTATTCTTATACATGTATATTACATGATCCTTAAGCTTAATGTCACTAGCTATTCCCTAGTTCGTGAAAAAATTACAATTTTCTGACGCAGCACCCCCAGAAATTTTAGCTACGAGCCGCCACTGCCCTTAGATCAGCACGTTGGCCGCCTTTGGGACGTGCCAGGGAAGTTTTTTGTTTGATAAACGATGACGATGCTGTGTGTTTGGATGAAGAAGATGTTGACAAATCGACTGTTCCTAACATTATCCAAATCGAGAACGAAGCTGCTGTGCCAGTCATAAATAATATAAAGAAATGGGTTCAAAGTCCATGGACACAAGATGATTAAATTTTGATCGTTCATTTGATTGTTGGTTATGTTTTGTAAATTTTCTAAAATGTTTGATTTGTTTATTTTATGAAAAAGATTTTAAACAGAAATATATAAATAATTTTATAAGTGCTGTTTTAATTTAATAATTTCTAAATTTAAAATTGCAAAATATGTGACGTCACACTAGGGGAGGGGGGGGGGTCCACCCACACGCGCCCTCCCGCGCCCCGGCCGGGGGAGGGGTCCAAAAATCATGAAATTCGTGTGACGTAATTTATGGATGGTCCCTAGTATTACTGTATTTACTTTAGTTTAATTCCACAGTGGTTAACTATTACAGTAAAATCCCGTTACAACGTACTTCAAGGAAACTGGAAACTTGTACGTTATTCTGAGGTGTACATTATTCTGAAACTGGGGGGAGGGGGGCTTGTGAACAATACATATATTCATAGAAAAAAATAAGAATACATGAAGCGTAGCATTTTATTTTATTCAATACAAATACATATAGCAAATATGTAGTATTACATTAATTTTTTAAAAAAATCTGTATGACCGTTTGACATTGTGAAGTGAAATGATTCTGGTGCACCGCTATGCTGTGCAAAATAGTTACGTAAACTTTTTATAGCCTCCATTGCTACCAAAGTTGAGATGGGCGTTACCTCTGGTTCTAAATGGCCATTTTCATCTTCCTGATCACTATGAATTTCATTTTGCTTTTTTCCCATGTCCAGAATCTCTGAATCCGTGAACTCAGCAGATGTGTACAGGGCTGTACCCAGAAATTTTTTTCGGGGGTGGCTGAGGGGGGCTGGCCCAATCCTGCTTTGGGAGGGGGGGGTCCCCCATGTAACAGATTTAGTTTACATGGTGACCAATGTTGGGGGGGGGGGGCTGCAGCCTTTTTACCCCCCCCCCCCCTGGGTGCGGCCCTGGAGGTGTAAACCATTTTGTCACACGCTACATAATCTTCAAAGGTTATTTCTGCTGGCACAATGAAGACAGAGACAACCTCTTGCCACAAATCTTCAGGAGTTCGCCTGTCATTTTATATACCTTGCACCTTCAATGGAGAATCCGGCTTTCCGCCAGGAGTTTCTGATCACTGTTGGTTGGACAGAATTCCAGGCACTTGCCAGCATTTCTTATTGCATCCTTTATATTAACATTTTCGGCAATACACAGCCATTCATTAATTAAAAGTCTTTGCAATAAACGTTGCCGGAAATGGTCTTTCACGTTTTTTATGATGCCTTGGTCCAGTGGTTGTAGCGTGGATGTGCAATTCGGTGAAAGGGGGAAACTGGAAATCCACCCATTTGGGTGACTTGGGGTGGATATCATGATAATTTGGCAAAACGTGTGCACGAAACTAGAAATCCACCGATTTGGGTGACTTTGGGTGGAAATCATGAAAATTTGGCAAACTTTAACTGAATGTTTTCTAAACGTACATTTACAAAATGTGGCGAACAATTGTCTATCACCAAAACTATTTTTCTTTTTTCCCTGTCCATATCCGAATTGAATTTTACTAGCCATTCCTCGAAAATTTCTCTGGTCATCCATGCCTTGGCGTTGTTCTTGTACACACCAGGTAAGGAAAACACCCCTTTGAAACATCGGGGTTTGCAGAATTTTCGATAAGCGGTGGTTTCAGTTTTCTTGTTCTACTCATGTTGCAACAAAATAAAACTGAAAGTATAACCTTTGATTGCTTGCCGCCTTTGCAGGTTTCACCCTTAAAGGCCATCGTCCTTTGGGGTAAGAGGTGGTAAACAAAATGCGGTTTCATCCGCATTAAAAATGTCGTCCGCATCATACTTTGATAGAATTTCCCGTAGCCTTCTCTCTCGCCAATTTTCCGCTGCTGCTAAGTTGGTATCTGAGCCTTCTCTTGAGATTTGTCGCCAAGTAATTCCGTTTCTCTCACGGAATCTAAAAAGCCATCCATTGCTGGCTTCAAAGTTTTGGATTCCTAAAATCGTGGAATACTCTTTGGCTTTTTCCTGTATCATTGGGCCTGAAACGGGTATGTTTCTTGACCTTACATCTCTGAACCATGAAGCTACACAATCATCAAGCTCCTGTTGATGTCCTACACGCAAGAAAATATGATTTTAGAAAAATGAAATAAAATGAAAATAACAACGAAATGAGAGAACTACCTAGTCTTAAACGTTTTCTCCCTGGACAGACTTGGGACTTTTCCGCGAGAGTTAGAACTTTATGATCCTTGATTATGGTGGATAGTGTAGTCTTCGGAATTCCAAAATGTTTCGCAACGTCTACCTGTTTTGTGCCTTTGTCCACCTCTTTTAAAATATCCAGCTTTTCCTTTAATGAAAACTGTTTCCTTTTCCTTTTATCTGTCATTACGATTTGTAATTTTTCTGTGAATTGTTAAAATGATGCTCAGACTTACACGGTTACAAAAAATTCCCTGACTTTTACCAGTCACATAATATTCCCTTATCTTTCCCGATCGCTAGTCACCATGTTACGTGTACATTTATTTAAAGCTAAAATTAAAATAAACAAACACATGATCTTACCGTATTGAAGATGGGCAATTGTCCATCAAGTGAAGCTTTCTAATCTAATTGCCGCACAAACTGGATCCCGACTGAGTAGCATGCAACGACAATTGACAATCGAACAGTGAAGTGTACATTTGTTAGGATGGGACGAAAGCAGCGCTTTCACAAAGCTCATCCAACCAGAATAAACTCCAAATGAAATACATTGAGGTAGTCAAGAAGCCTAACCAACCCAAGCGGTCTTCCATATTATACAAAAAAGAAAATAAGATTGACGATTGTCAGAAACAAAAAACAAACGAAATAAAAAAATACAAGGAGAAATAAGATTATCACATCTTCCAGTAGCCTGGGAAAGAGACGTTGCTAATATCTTCAAAATTGATGTCAAGAACGTGCCTCGGTTTACGATACTTCGTATGCCAGTTCATAATCATTGAATTCTTCAGTATCCCTTTCACAAGCTTATTGTCGTGAGTCTTCATCTTCTGTATCATAATCAAAAGGAGATCCTGTATAAACTTTCCGATATGGGCAATGTTTAAATCCAAGTGGATGGATTGGTTTTTCACCGTCCTTCTGTCCAGCTGGGCAATGATCCTCAGGGTAACATTCTGGAATGACTGTAGTTCACTCCATCTGCTTTTACAGATAGTCGCCCACGCAGGCATGCCATAGAGGAGTATGGTCCGGATAATCGATTTGTACAGAAGTAGCTTGTTGTCAATGCTGAGGGCGCTGTTGCGACCCATGAGAGCTATGATACTGTACTTAGCCCTCTTCGCTTTATTCAGAGCATAGGACATATGCTGGTTTCACGAGAGTCTTGAGTCAATGATAACTCCCAGATACTTGTAGTTTTCCACCCAGTCCAGTCTCTTATTGAACAGAACAAGAGAATCTGGGGAATGCTTGAGCTTCCTATTGAGACACAAAGCCTTGCACTTTCCGACAGTTAAGGTTCAACTTCCAGCAGTTAAACCAGTCTTCGAACTGCTTCAAGGCACACTGCAGCCGAGTGATAACGTGAGCCGGCTGGTGTGCCCATGTCATAATGGCAGTGTCATCCGCATAAAAATACAGATTACAATTATCGGGTTTCGGGAAATCATGTACAAAGTAATTAAATAGCACAGGCCCGAGGACAGAACCCTGAGGGACACCGGCCTTTACAACACGGGGTGTGGAAAGACCTTCTCCAACTTTGGCTTGATAGGATCTGCCGTCAAGAAAGGATTTCACCATCAAAATCAAATCGGCGGGGAACCCGTCTCTGATCATTTTGTAGACAAGGCCCTCATGCCACACTTGGTCAAAAGCTTTACTGACATCGAGAAATACCACCCCACAGTACCTGGATAGGTTCAGGGGGGTGCCCAGGTCTTCAACGAGCCTCCATATCTGCATCGGACAAGAGTGGGCAGCACGAAAGCCAAACTGCTCTTCCCGAAAAAGGTCATTTGCTAGACAGTGATCTTGGAATCTGACGAGGATCGTTCTCTCCAACACCTTGGACATCGTGGGTAGCAGGCTAATAGGTCGGTAACTCGCCGGAATTGCAGGATTTTGCCCCTGCTTGGGGATACTCAACACAATAGATTTCTTCCAAGCCACAAGGAAATAAGAAAATTTCCAGCAGTCGCAAATGATATTGGTGAGAAAGTCAATAAAGTTCTTTGGGAGATTCATAAGGGCGTTATTACTCACCTTGTCTTTTCCTGGAGCCTTCTTCTTTTTCAGTTTACTTATGATGTTGGCGATCTCTCCAGCCTCGATGTTGTACTTCGTTAAATGCAGCGGGACTTCATCAAAGTTGACAATACCTTCTTCCACACGCTGAGACATGATTTGGCTCTCGGGCTTATTGTTGGTAGGAGTAGCAAACTGCATTTCCAGTGAATCTGCAATGACTTGGGCCTTGTCCTGATCAGTTTGGACATAGTCACCTTGTGGAGCACGTAGTGGAGGAAGCGTATCATTCTTCCTCTTCTGTAAAGCTCTGACCATACTCCAAATGGAATTGTCGCGAGCCGACAAGCTTTTGAGTTTTTCATTCCATCTAGCGTTGCCATAATCTACGAGTCCTGTTTCTTTCAGAAATTAGGCGTTGGATTCCAGGAGTGAGTTGGATTCGATGAGGAGGTTCATTCTCTGATGGATACTTACTAGCTTCTATGGCACTGTTAATACATCTGGTGATGTCTTCAACACGTTGATTGATGTCCTCTGTACAGTAAGCAACGTCGGGATGGCAGCCATATTCCTTAAGAATATCTTTGTAGAGCTTCCAGTCTTGATAATGTATCAGTTCCTCTCGGAAATTTATGTCGATATTGTCAAAGTTCAACGCCACAGGCTTGTGGTCAGAAGAAAGGTCATCAATCGTGAAGATATTGTACGGTTTGAAGAAACCCTTCAAGAGCGAGATGTCCAAAACGTCACTACTAGGGGAGTGGTCGCAGTAGTAGGTGTCCTCCACAGGTCCAGCAGCGATGATATCATCTCTACCTTGTATGTACCTATAGAGAATCATGCCGTTGTAATTCTGCGTTCTGGAGTTCCAGCTTGGGTGTTTGGCATTTAGGTCACCAGCTAGGACGACTGGAGTGTCACCACTGAAGAGTTCATCAAGCTCACTAATGTCAAGATAATGTTTAGGTGAATTGTAGAGCACCACGAACTTCACTTCACCACAGGAGACGTCATTGATAATGTTGGAGGCCGATTCCATACCTGCATAAGACTTGAAGACTAATTCTTGGTGTTGAATTCCCTTCTTAATGACGATCGCAGCGCCCCCAGAAGCACATCTTGCAGCATTTGAAGCCATTCGATCCTTATGGTACACAATAGCCAGGTAGCTTGAAGTCTTGGCTTGGTTTGAGATGAGTTTCACAAAGGAAAGCAACGTCGATGTCTTGCTTTAACAGAAAATTGTGAAACTCTATACGCTTTCAGGGAATGCCCTTAGCGTTCCATATCACGCACGGAAGTTCACCTTTGTTGATTACAGTATAACGTTGTGCAGCCATACTAAAATTAGTTGGTCGTAAGGAGCCCACTCAACTGTGGGTAACTTTTGCCTAGATTAGAAAACAGATGAAAGATACGTCCTAATTGCTTATACATACCTGGTAGGTCGTTGATGTTGAGGCCTTTATCTTCCGGCGTAGACACAGCAGCAGCATAGGATTTGCCTACTGTCACTTTAGAACTAGGCATCCTTTGAACCTGGGGGTATTTTGGACATTTCGTGTAACTTGAAGTGTGCTGTCCACCACATCTGATGCACTTTGGGGGGTCTTGTCCTTTGATCCGGGGGCAATCTCTTGACTGGTGACCCTCAGCACATTTATTACAACGAGGATCTTCCGTGCAGCCCATGGATACGTGTCCGAAGCGCAGGCAGTTGTAGCACTGTAGTGGCTTCTTGTTCCCTCGAAAGGCCTCCACTGTTACTGCAAGCGGCCCAATACGTGTTATGTTTTTCAATGACTGGTTGTGTTCGGAGTTCGGGAGCAGAACTAAAACCATCGGCATATCAATGGATAGTAGTAGGAGCAGCCCTTTGTGTACCACTTCCGGTCACGCCCACCCCCACTTCCGGTTGCATGAGGCCGATTTATGTACCACTTCCGGCCACGCCCACCACGCCCTCGCCCCAGGCGGTGGTACACAAATCGGCCTCATGCCACCCTTTCTTATCAGCA
>JAHWFO010104139.1:0-11889 GCA_023313115.1 Rhysida immarginata | reverse complement strand
ATTTTAATGATCGAAAATTACGTTTTATTCATCGAAAAAAGCTGTAAACACTTTTGCCGCCAAGATGTCTTGTATTTGTTAAATTGTTTCAGTCTCGTTTATTAATTGCCTCACCTTGTATAAATATTTTGAATATAATACGATTAGTATACATCAGTCAGGTGTTGTTAGAAAAGAAATAATCATTGCAAAAAAAGCTAAGATACGGAATGTTGTTTATCGAAACAGTTCAATGGAAATAGGTGGACAAAATTATAAGACCACCGAAACAAAACAACAAATTACGCTTTTTATGAGCTAAAACGTTTAAATCGAAGTAGATTATTTCTGGCTTGTCTGACATTTAAACGGATCACGTCGATGAGACGGCTGCTCATTGGCTTAGCTAGGTTTTCTATCTTTCAAAGGATAAATCATCCCATGCCTGTTTAATTGTATTTTTCATGTCATTTATTGTAGTAAACTGCTTGACGGTTCGCATCACTTTAGTCCATAGAATCTCAATCAAACTGATATCGAGACTACATCCTGGCACGTACAAAATTGGGAGTCCGTGATCACGCAGCCGCTGTTTTTCTGTCAAGCCACGGTGAATTATCGTACAGAAAAATAATAGGTATATCAGAGTCATTCAATTTGTCTTTTAATGGCAATAGGTAATTCCCTGTTGTTGTTGAATGCCTTCAAATTGAATTCGACTTTTTATAACTGTGTGAAGAAAGGCTCTCCATTCACAGTTTTCTAGGGAAGAGTGTAATGCGTTGGTTTTACCTTGGTTTCAGCATTTTTATGGATGAAAATGATGATAATGAAAAGGGGACATCACTTTAGTCCGTAGAATCTCAATGAAAAAGGGACGTCAACGCCCTAGCTGGATGCGACTCGCTGGTTTCGAAAGCGGCAAGGCCTGCGCCTTAACTCACTCGGCCACCGAGCGGGCAGACAATTCCCTAAAATGTCCATATTGTAGTCTACCTTGTTTTGCGCAAGCAACACTCGATTTTACCTGTGCAAAGAAAGCCGCCCAAATCATAACGGTCCTCCTTGTATACGTCTCGAAATATAGTTCTTTGTCTGTCTCAAGAATAGAATCTGATACAATCGGACACCGTCTAGATTAACATTTTTATCGTCACTAAAATATGGTGCAACATATCGTAATTCCCGACTTTGCAAAGGTCAAATTAGTCTCCTTAAGCTTCCTGGTTAAAATTGGCTTTGACTTTATTTTCAGGTAAACCTGATTCTTGGAAGCATGACTTACTGCTTGTGTTATTCTAGTTGATACTTGAGGGATAATCTGATGCTGAAAGAAGTTGCTGCAGTAGTGGTAGACATCATTGAGATGATGACACATTTGTATCTTGCAGAAATCAGAGACCTTCCCATATAAGGATGCTTGCCATAACCGTCGGGATCACTCGGGAAATTATGGACGACAATTATGGACTTTCCAATTAATGCATCAATCTATCTCTCTCACTTTTCTGCGGTTTTTGTGTTATAATTTTTTTCTTGGTGTTTACTGGCAAATTTCGTACTCCGTCCCATGCCGAACCCGTACAATACCTTTCATACTACAGGGTGAAAATTACTGACTTATAAGAAAACGCAAAAACAACTGAGTTCAAAAATTTTATTCAAATGTTAAAAGTAACTAGAGATATTGGGATTTAGCTTATAACATGTTCGATGTGCTTGCCATCAATGGCTATGATGTGGCGCAGACGAAGAGCAAAATTCTGCAAAACTCGCTGAAGAGTCAAGACATCGATGCTTTCGGGGTTATTTGGGTAAACTTTGTCTTTGGGCAAACATGAGCCATAAGGGTTGAGATCAGGAGAAAATGGCGGCCAAGCGATTCCCATTTCAGTGGCCTCTGGGTACCCCAAAGCCAAAATACGCTCTTCTAAGTGCTCTTCCAGGACTTCAGACATTCTATTGGTCCGATGGGGTCGTGCTCCGTCCTGCATGAACCACATCTTTTCGAAATCTGGGTCACTTTGGATAATAGGGATGAGATCATTTTTAACGAAAAATGTACAACAACAATACGACTGCGCATGCTCAAAAGACTCACAACATGCCCTGCTTTCAACCGTCAAGTTTTAACTAAATCTCGCCAACTGTTCAAAAGTTAAATTTTTTTCCCATATAGCTCAATAATTGTCACCCTGTATGTTCTTCAGTAAACTAATAATGATATCGAAATTTAAAGAAAAGACATGCATATTTTTACGGGACATTCCAATATTCCTAAGGTACTCTTATAATTTCGTCGATCTACAGGGTGTAATAGAAAGGTTCATCACATTTCAAAAATTTATCCAGTTTTAAAAAATGAAGATGCACATACACTACCCTATCAAAAGTCCTGGGACGCCATCACTTTAATAGAAACACTGAAAAATATACATATTTTAGTATCTTGTTGGTCCACCTTTTGCTGCTCTCACAGCTTCTACTCTCTGGGGCCTACTGTCCACAAGTTTTGTTACGTTTCCACAGGTAATTTTCGCCATTCTGCCATAAGTGTCTTGGACCGTTCGCTCACGATTTTGGGCGTTCCGCACAAGCGCGCAATCGACGTTCCAAAACGTCCCATAGATGTTCGATGGGGTTCAGATCGGAGTTCTGTGCAAGCCAGTCAAGTTCTCGAACCCCCTTTTCATCAAACCATGTGCCTACAGCCCTTGCTGAAACAGAAACGGGCCATTGCCAAAGTGCTGCCAGAGAGATGGGAGTGCTGTGTTGTCCAGCGAAGCTCTGCGTTTAGATGTCCGTCCACAGAAACGATTGCACCCAACCCATACCATGAAAAGCATCCCCACACCATCACCGACCCTCCGCCGAACTTCAACGTGGGCACAACACAGCTTAGCAGATTACGTTCGCCGGGCGTTCGCCATACCCAAACCTGTTCATCCGATTGCCAGATGGTGTATCGGAACTTATCACTCCATTCAACCATTCGTTATTGATCCAGAGTCCAATGTCGTCGCTCTTTGCACCATTGCAATCTCCTCGCTGCATCGCTGGTGCTGATATGAGGTTTGTGGGCTGCCGCTCTGCCATAAAAACCCATTGCATGCAGTTTCCTGGCGAACAGTCAGGGTGCTCACAGTTGTCCCGTCGACACTCTGAACGATCTTGTCAGTCTATCAAGCGGTGTGTGACGGTTTGCAGTGACCCCTTTACGAAGTGCACTTTGGTCTCTGGGCGACATGATCTTGGGTCTTCCAGGTGGAACACTTGTGGTGTCTTTCTCTTTCCATGCCCGGATGACGTTGTGAACGGTCGATTTCGGGATGCTTAAAAGGGTTGACGTGTCTCTAACACTTTTGCCTGCAAGATGGCATCCAACAATTATATCTTTTTGGAAGTCTGAAGCTCTTTTCTTTGAGATATTCTTAAAGCATTGACGCAAGCATCATCTCATAATGGCACACTCTCTGTTGTGTAGTGCGGGGAAGAATGCCAATAGTGAAATTGCAAACGGATGCCCAAATTTCAACCCAATCAGGGTAGTGTATAGCCACACATATAGCCGATAATCAAATTCCTCCCATACGTATGAAGCAAATTTGTACTTCAAGAATAGCGGCTATTATTCGAGTTTTTAGCTCCCCCAGATTTTGCCGGAAAGGAAGCAAAAAAACACGGTCTGGGGATCGAGGTGGCCACAAAAAAGGTATTGTGTTGTGCGTTCGCTATCTTGACAGTAACTGACGGGATTTCCCTACGTCTTCCAGATGTACCCTGGCAGTAATACGCCACGACATTTTACGTGGAGTCTCCTTTAATTTACTTCTAAAACGTCTTGGCGCCTTTTCTAAAGCTGGAAATTCTGACTTATTAATTTTTTCTTTAGAAATCAAACTCCGTGTCTCTTAGCGAATGTAGTTCATATTTGGCCATGTTTCACCAAATAGGTGTCTGGCTAGTGAACTCGAAAAACGCCCTTCTTTAATTATAGCTGCTCTGTTTAAACTGTTTAGAATAACTACAATAGATTAATAAAAGTAATATATAGTTAATTGATAATACATTTTAAAGCATTTTTTTCTTTTTTTTAAGAAATTAGAACCAAGCAAATAAATTATTATAAGGATATGCAATTGCCAAAGTGGTTATGGCTGAAGAGGAAGAATTGGATGCTTGAAAATCTGTTCGTGGAAGTGGAAATGAAGAAAAAAGACAGACAGGGAAGAGAATGGGAGTCAAGTGCTAGCATTAAACTCAACAATATATTTCAAAGGGAAAATAACGAAACTAACCCGCGAATTCTTATAGAAGGACAAGAGGGTTTTGGAAAGACTACACTTCTCTTGAAAATACTCTCTGACTGGTCCAAAGAAGAAACATACGTGAGCGAACTCTATCGATTGGTGTTTTTTATTCCACTTAAACAATTCAAATCGAGTTTAGAGTACCACTTCGATAAACAATGCCTCATAAAATTTAATTCTAAAGCCGAAGCTACTCAAATAATCCGAAATATTGAAGGGCAAGTGTTACTCCTACTAGATGGATGGGAGGAGGCTACAGAAGACACGCAAACGAAGCTTGTACCTTTGCTCAAGGGAGAAATATACCCTAACATGACAGTTATCGTCACTTGTCGATCTGGTTTACATTATTGGCCACGACAAAGCGCAATTAAAGATAACGACCCTGATACTTTGGCATTTGTGGGAAGCGTAGATTATGATGAGAATAAAGTATGGGAGAAGTGGATCACGGTCACAGGAACATCTAGGCAAAAAGAATTCCTTCAAAAGTATTTAGAAATAGATTGTGTAGACGAACTGGAAAGGAAGATTGATGAATTCCCTATCCAGCTCAACGACATATATCGTTGTCCTTTATATTTGTTAGTGTTAGGAGTCATCATAGAAGCTAATAAAAGCGAATGCGTCGAAACCAAGACGCAATTGTACAAAACCTTTTTCCATTATATAATAAACAGAAGTTTGTCTAAAGAAAAGATGATAGGCGTTACTATGGAAATTGAAATATTTGTTAAAAACGACATCAGACGTCCAGTATATAGTGAAGCATTAGTTTCATTTGGTGGTTCATGTTTAAAGAAAATGAAATCTAAGACTCACTCATTTATGCTTAAGGAACTTATTGTAAATGACATCAACATTTATGATTTGGGGTTTCTTTCGAAAATTGTTTTATTTCGCGAACATGATGAGATACCTCATTACGAACTTTTTCATTCAAGTTTCTTAGAATTTTGGGCGGCATTTTATCTCTCTACCAAAGAGGAAACTGATTTGGCAAATGAAATCTGCAATTTACTCAGATCGAAGATAGGACCGACTGAGGATCAACTTGTGTTTCAATTTTTGGCAGGATTATTGGGTTCAGAAGTCACAAAACTCTTCAAATCGCTCTGGCCCTATAAAGATCTCATAGGTCTATTGGAAAAGAATGAATCTGGTGAAACTTATTCTCTACAACCACTTTTAGCGGAAGTTCTTACGCCTCCAACGCAAATATCAGCTTCATTAAAACATTTTGTTCCTATATACTTATCAGAGACTAATTGTACTGCTCCCGACAGGTTTCTTAAGAAATGGATTGAACCTATTCTGAATCAGCCTGATGTAGTTAGAGAATTGAAATTAAACACAGATTTTGTATATAAGGGTATAGATTGGATTCCCAAGGGTTGTCGAGTGAAAAAGTTAATCTTAATTATCGACGAAATGAAAACTTTATCAATAATGAAAGGCAGGTTTACGTGTGAAGAGCTGACAATACAGAACCAATGTAGGAGTCTTCTGAAATCACCTCAAAGTTTATCGGAATTGTTGCAGAACATACGTTTAAGTAAAGTTTCATTAGAATTTCATGCCCCTTGCTCAAGGGAAGAAATGGAAATGTTTAGTGAAGAAATTGGTTGTTTGAAGAATGTTAATGTTCATAGCTTATCGATAATAGGAATAGAAGTTAATAGTTTCGATTTGATTGGGCCTTCTATTGCAGAACTTATTACATCAGAAAAACCTATCATTCAGCTGAAATTAACATTCAAATATAGCAAGAACAATACAGCTGACACGTTTATGTTTAATGACTTTTTTAATGCTATCGTTAATTCTCAAATTCTGTGTTTTGCTTTTGATGTAAGTGAAATTCATGATTCAATACGTTTTCCTTCATCATTTTTTATCAGAAAATGGAATTACTTGGAATTTAGAGGAAATTTTAAGATAGAACAAAAGAATAAAGATAAAATAGAAGTAACATGTGTGGAACATTTTAATTGCATCGATTTCAATTCTGAAGACAAAATTCTACTTCCTCACTTGATAATGCAGTGTGAAAATATAAAGAAATTAGCTTGTTCAAGACTCGAAGAACTCAAAACGCTAACTGATTGGGCAGGATGGAACACCATCGAAGAACTTGAATTAAACAATCAAATAATCAGTGAACAGTCTCGCTCCTTAATATCTCGTTTTAAGAATCTTAAGGAACTGAAAATCAGCGTGCTGTATCACAGCAATAAGCAAGATGAGCAGTTTGTCGTTAATTATTTGCTGCATATGGTTTCTTCATTGACCACATTAATTCTTGATTGCGAAGACAAGTACATAGTATTAGAGTTCTTGAAAAAACTGTCCACGTTGACAAAGGATGAAAAGGAAGAAAGAAGACTGCATTTAAAGACCTTAATTGCCGGGCAAGTTCAAGTGGAACCATTTCCAATGACTGAACTCATCGGAGAATATTGGGAATTGATACTTAGCAAAAGTAAGTCAACAGTTTTTTATTATTTCGTAAATTTGACTTTCAGTAATGCAAAACGTAATATCAAATTATAATTTAAAATCGTACAAGGAAACAGGGACACATTGCTCTATGTCAAATAGTTAAAAAAATCAAAACTTATTTTAACGTTCTTACACATTCATAGCTACAGTGGTATCAACTCATGTAATAACGGTTGGTATCACATACGCTCGATGGGCACTTATCTTGTTACACGGCAAACATCGATGCAATGATGTAGCTAGGGCAAGACTCTCTGCAGCATATCTATAGGTTACAAGACTTCTTTCCATCTGTGTTTTCATCTATAGGTCACAAAACTTTTCCAATGAAAAATGGAAGGAAAAATTCTGCGACCTGGATTCGAACCAGGAACCTCGACTGTCATGGTTCGCCTCTACCAATTAGGGTATCGCAGACACCCGGACAGGAATGTTGTCAAGGTTGAAAACCAATGGGTTCGAATCCAGGTGCAGAATTTTTACTTCCATTTTTCAATGAAAAATTCATTACCTGATGTTTGGAGGCTCATCTCCAGTATATATGTATTATTTATCTGTTAGACTCGTTTATGACACGTGAATTGAACCCTTAGCATAACTTTGATTTTCGGAAGGTTGATTGGGTAAAATTTAGGTGTATTATTTCCAATTGTGATTGGTCAGATTATTTTGAAGCCACCTATTCCAATACCATGTTTTGCGTTCTTCAGAATAATATTTATGTAGTCTTTACACAGGCGGGAATGACTACTAAAATAGTCAAGAAAGGTAAGTCTAAGCGACAATGGTGGTCCAAGGACTCTCTTGCAATCTGGAAGGCTATATGTTTATCCTGTGTATTTGATAGATCCGTCTAGCAATAATAAGAATTAACTTACCAAAATTAATAAGGAATTTAAACGTCAGATTCGAATTGCTAAGAGAGCATTTCGTTTTAAATCTGGTACTGATAAATATGATATTTGGAGATTTTTTCGTGGCTGTAAGAGAACTGTAGTGCCCGGCATGAAAGAAAAAGGAAACCGGCGCATGTGTAAATAAATAAAACTCGTTCAACCATTCAGAAACGGACAGGAATCAGGGCATTACTTACTACTAATGCCAGGAATAATTAATACCTCGTTTCCAGTCTGTTTCTGATTGGTTGAATGAGTTTTGTTCAATGGGGAAGAATGTCTTACATTTCTAAAGCAAAACACCAGATGGCGAATTGTACTACCCATCCTAAAGCAGCCATTTTTAATGTTAACCTACGGGGAAAACGGCGGTTTTAATTGAATTTTTTTAAGTACGAGGGGAAACAATTCGGTTTTCAAAGATATATTAAAATTCAATAATAAATGAAAATTGTTAAAAAAAATTGTTTTAAGTGCCAGATGGATTTTCTTATGAAAATTCAAATATAAAATACCGCTTTTTTTAAACATCATTTTGCTGAGCTACATAATTTACTAATTCCATAAAAATGTTTAGCCTGGCATTTTTTAATTTAAGAAAGCAATAGCTGTTGCAAATTGTTAAATTTTCACTTCTGTTAAAAGTTTTATTACAAATTTATTTTAAAATTCATTTTAATTAAAAATAAGAACTTGTGAAAAAGTGATAGATATCAATAAAGATAGTGAGACATTTAATATTTTTAACATCACCAGTTTTATTAATTCGGAGCAAAAAATTGTAGTTTCTCGCATAGGTTAACATTAAAAATTGCTGCCTTAGGGTGGATGTTACAATCTGCCATCTGGTGTCTTCTGATGTCTAAATTCATCCCCATTACACGTACGCCAGTTTCCTTTTTCTTTCGTTCCAGGCACTATAAATAAAATTTTCCTGTTGAACAAAGTTTACAGTTTACAAAATGGGTGGATAATCCTAATCTCCAAAATGAAATTAAATCTATTCCTCTGTATATTGACAAAAGTGATCAACGAAAAAGTAACATTCATTGCTCGATTAGTCAAATCCATACCACCATATGGCTATCTAATAAAAAAAACATCTAACCGTGATGGCTTGTTGACTATAACCGTTCTGAAGAATTGGGGCAGATTTGGATACATATTGCTTCAGAAGTTATTGTACCATAATTGAGACTAAGGGTTTCCCTTCTGACTTTAAAACTACCCTTATCATACTCATCCATAAGAAAGGCTCTATCCATGATATTAAAAATCATAGACCGAATTGTATACTCTCTGCAATCTGTAAAATTGCCGAGAGAGAGTGCTATTTTCTATAATCTTACCAAGTACCTATGGTCAGTAATTCCAGCAAAGGGGGGGGGGGGTCGTCCAAAGACACCTATTTATTATTTAACCCTGGCCATCCTTAATCATTATTAATGCCATCGATCAAGGATTTTATTGCAATCTTATTAATACTGACGTAGCCAAAGCCTTCAACACAATTCAAAGACAAAAAATTTTTCAGCAGTTTCAAGCTTTGGATGTTGATCTCGAAACTCCGGCTCTCGTTTCGAACGTTTTTGATCAACGCTTTAATTATATTGGTTTAACCCAATTTGATACGAAATTTCCTTCCACCAGAGGCTTTTTGCAAGGATCTACAACAGCTACTGTTTTCTATGCAGCAGCCACTAATTCAATATACCAGATACCTTTGAATTTCTATATATTCTTTTGTTGATGATAATTTCTTAATTAAGGCCTTCGCATCTGAAGACATCAATGATGTCCAAACTCAGATTCAAGATGATTTAAGTATGTTAAGTGATTGGTACAAAGAGCAGGGTCTCAAGTTGTATAATGACATAACTAATATCTTACTGGTAGACATGGTACTCCTTATACTTGTGAGTGCTTGGCGTAATATTTGATAATAGGTTGTCTTTTGCAGAGAATACTCAATCGTTACTCATTGACCTACTAGATTTTTTTTTATTCGGTAGATGGAAGAAAATATTGACAAAGCATGAAATAATTAACTCATCAAGAGTGTTTAGGTTGCAAAGTTAGAATATGGTATTGTGCCATGGTCTGCGCCTCCAAAGATTCAAATTAGAAGAATTCAAACATAATAATGTTTTGAGAATTGCACTAAATACTCTTAGAATGGCCTCCGTTACTGAGGAATGTATTAGGTATGATATTCCAACGTTTAACCTTGTCAGTGTTTATGCTAGAGTTACGGAGTTTTATTCTGCTTTGGTGACCACCCTATGCATTATGTTAGATGTTGGATGTAAGATGCTGAGAATATTCGGGAAACTCGTAAGCTTACAATTTGTCATATCGTTAGAATCTCTAATTATCTTGAGGCCTTTTTCCCTTATAATACGTTTGCTATGTGGAATACTTTGACTTATAATATTTGTAAACAAATTATATATTGTACGTTGGACCGTTGTTTTTAACTATAAAGAACATGTGTATAATACTTCCTTCTCAGACTGTACATAATACATGTTACGCCTGATTTTCTAAGTTTTATTCCACCTTGATAAGCAAAATTTAATAACACTAATAAAATAATAATAATAATAATAATAATAATAATAATAATAATAATAAAGGCCTTTGATAGTGTCCCACACTCATGGCTGTTATATACACTACGATTATATAAAATAAACCCTACAATTATCACTTTTTTAGAAAGTACAATGCTGCATTGGAGGACTACACTACACCTCACACTCAACAGTGAAACCATCACGACTGACAAAATACAGATAAACCGGGGCATCTTCCAGGGTGACTCACTAAATGCACTTTCCAACAGACTGAACAGTACAACTTACGGCTACACAATTAAACATAATAAAAGCTGCCACTACACGCTTTCACACTTACTCTGCATGGACGACATGAAAATCTACGCCTCCACACAAACACAATTGCACCAATTACTTGACATTACACAAACCTTTTCAAAAGACATACACATGCAATTTGTGTTGGACAAATGCAAAACCATTCACATTGAAAATGGAGTACTCAGGGAAGGGGGCTTCACATTAGATGAACCAGATTACATTGCTGCTATGGAAAATGACGAATTTTACAAATATCTAGGATTTAAGCAAGCCAAGCTTCTGGAGCACAAACACATAAAGAATACACTCACTAAACAATATCTTCATAGGCTAGAGACAATACTTAAAACGCATTTAAATTCCAGAAATTTAATCAAGGCCATCAATACTTATGCCACACCAATACTCTCCTACTCATTTGGAGTCATACAGTGGACACACACAGATCTTGAGGGATTGAAAGGAAACAACGTAAACTGCTTACAAAGCACAGAAAGCACCATCCACACACAGCTATTGAAAGACTCACCCTGCCTCGTTCAGAGGGAGGCAGAGGTCTTATTGACATAACAGATCTACACCAGAAACAGACTCAGTCACTCAGAGAATTCTTTTACTCTAAACAACACACATCACCATTCCACAAAGCAGTCTGCATGGCTGATACAAAATACACACCTCTGAATCTGAACAGCATGCAGAACACCCATAACATTCCTACAACATGCACTAAACTTCAATCATGGCTCGGAAAGCAACTCCACGGTAGACATCCTTCTGACCTCAACCAGCCACACGTCGACAAAAAAGCGTCGAACTTTTGGTTGAGTGAAGGGAGTCTCTTTGGGGAAACTGAAGGAACCATGATTGCCATACACGACCAGGTTATTAACACTAAAAGCTACAGAAAACATATTATCAAAGATTCGACTGACGGGTCTTGCAGGAAATGCCATATCGCGAAGAAACCATCCAACACGTCATATCCAGTTGCAAAATACTCACGCAGACAGATTATTTACACAGACATAACCAGGTAGCCAACATCATACATCAACATCTAGCTAAGATACACAAGCTAAGGGACATTCACACTCCTTACTATAAATATATCCCCGACACTGTCTTAGAGAACACCACACATAAACTCTACTTTGACAGAGCTATAATCACTGACAAAACTATCCCTCATAACAGACCAGACATTACACTAGTAGATAAGCAAAACAAAGTGACTTACATAATTGATATCTCCATCCCCAACACACACAATTTACAAAAGACATACACTGACAAAATCACTAAATATACGGATCTTGCACA